>JAJOOO010002312.1:0-59720 GCA_029582685.1 Solanum piurae
AAGTTGTTTTAATGAAGTTTGAATGTGTGGATGTAAATAAGTTTTTTTATTCCGCACTATTTTCATTATTGAATGCAATGAATGACTATGTGGCTTGTATAAGACCTCTTCGGGGTCGAATACGCCATGTTACGACTAAGGGGTACTCTCGGGTCGTGACAACCGTACTGGTCTACCGTTGGTGGGATCAGAGACCATCAAACTTTGGACCCCAACGAATGGAACCAACCTATGGACTGTGTGTCAAACCACGAATAGTTGGTGCCTTCTATGGTTCTGGCACAAGGTCCTGAAAAGCTGTTTTTTTCTATTTTCTTGAATCTGAGGTGTTACATAGACCGTCCATCTAGTTCTGACATAGCCTAAACATATACCCTAGTTGATACACAATACTTGGAACTAGAAGTTATCTTAACCAAACTCCGACTATCAAAAATACTTCTATTAAATTGAAGCAAAAGCTATAAACTAAAATCATAACTGAAACTGATCTCAAAAATACTTCTATTACAATTGAATACTAATGTTTGAAAACCTCTTAACTTAATAAAATTATTTATTGGGATAAGTCTTCTAACTATGCACAAGATAAATCAGAAAAGGGATAGAAACAACTAAACTATGTCCCCATAAGATGAGGACTCAAAAATTGTTGAATTATGAATACCTACTCAACACTTGAGCCTAAGAATGATCACTTGTATCTACATCACATGAAAAATATAGCGCATAATAAGTATGAAAATAGTATAGCAAAGGTAATGGCTATGTAGGAACAAAACAAAACAGATAAATTCATATTTATCATATGTTGTGAGTGATATTATAATGAATCTTTCAATTATATGTAAACATCAAATGAGGAACAATGTAATGAAAGATCATTATTTCTCAAAAAAATTGTATATTTGAGACCATGCTTATCAAAATCAAAATTGAAAGGATGCATATGTAAATATATTTGTAACACCCCAAAAATTGCTAAGCGAAGACCTGAATCACTTTGTAGCGCCTCACAACTGCACTCTTAATATTTGATTCGTTCGTCCTATGTATATGAGTTTGAAATGGGTTATTTTCTACTTTCCCATGTTTTTAAAGTCATTAACCAAGTATTTTAAGAGTATCTAATGTGATATAGGTTCATAAGGGGTCTCAAACACCAAGTCAAGTTCAAAGCATTCCTATTGACCATATTCCCGCATTATCTCATATAAAATTCTACTTCAAACACTCATATCTCTCTACATTATAATGAATTAGGTGGTTTATCAACTATAAAATTAAATATATATGAGTCTTCTTTGCAATGCCATCAAGTTTGCCTTATTCCAAGTTTGGAATAAAAAGTTAAGGTTTTTTAACTAGAACAACCCGATCTAGGAATTTAGGCAAACTCCCCTGCTCAATCGGCGATCCGCTAAATGGATTGGTGAATCACCAAATTTGCTCGCTGAATTGTCCCAAAAACATTGAGCTTCTGTCCATTTGGGCGATCTAAAGTTCCAATGGGCGATCCACTGAGTATTTTTGGCGAGGAGACCACCATAATGCTCATTGGCTGACATGTTTCATTCAAAGGTCATTTTCTTTAAATTTTATGAATTTCTTATGTTCCTAAAGGGTATTATTGACCTTTTACCCTATATTAGTTCCCTAATTCCATCTTACAATCTAATGAGAACATTGGACGTATATCAACTCTAAAAATTTCCAATTCTCAGTGTTTCAAAGATCAAGAACTTCAAGAAAGGATTTCTCCAATTTTCTCCACAGGCCCCAAGTACAAGATTCCATTGAAGAATCCACAGGTTTTCAATCCAAGGTTCTTCTCCACCCTTCATCTCCAAAAAAATCGCAAGAAAGACAAAAGCTAGGGTTTCAAGTCTTCCAACCAAGTTTTTCTTCAAACATGTTCAAGAGCTTTGTTCTTCCAGGTATGTAAGGCTATCATAATATTGGACTAGTTCTTCGCCATGCCCGACATCTACTTTCAAATCAGTAAAAGAGTAATCTAGAGTTCTATCATTATATTTAAGTATTCTTTGAGATGAGTTGATGTTGTGTTCTGAGTTCTTGAGTTCCTAACTATCTAACTTATATTCCTAATTATTGTATATTGTTCATTGAGATTTATTGAGTTGATTGTTCTTGTCTATTGTTTAGCATGAACACTATCCCTGAGTATTATGAGTTCTTATTGATAATCTTTTAAAGCTGACATTTTTGTCTTAAACTAATTTCTTGAGGAAGTAAAGATGAGTTTTGAGAAAGAGTTTTGACCAATATTTTAGCAAGATTATTCTAAAGTATTTTTGAGAAAGAGTATAAGAGAACTGAGTAATCCCAAATGTACCATTTTGTTACATCGAGAAAAGGGAATCATTGATTTCTAAATGAGTTTCGGAGTTTAGAGATATTTTAGAGCAATTAGCTCTTTGAAGATAATTTTTTGAGTAATTATCTCAAACGAGAGAAAGAGTAATGTTTTATACATTTAAGCAAGAGTATATATATTATTGGGAGTAGTATTGAGCACCAATATGGGGATGAGTTCAGACAACTCAAAATCATCAGAAACCATGTCTTGCCAACATGGGTACATGATCATACATTTTAGATGAATCCTTATTCCTTAGTGGATCCACTAAGTTGAGAGATTCTTTACCCCAGCACGGTATAGAACAATTCTATTAGCGTAGGCGAGACTATATATCATCAAGTAACTCATAGTGATGGTTGAAGGTTAGTTAATCTCTAAAATAGAATTAAAGTGTATTTTTACTATATCATCTATTATATTGAGTTTGAGGGAATAGTAAGTACTTGTAAAGTTTGAAATGATTTAGTTCTTTTTTTATTTACATTCAACTTGAGTAAATCTTTATCTAGTGCAGTCCTTTTTTTCAGTTGGTTTCCTTCGGCTATATTACACTCATACATTCAATGTACTAATGGCATTCGACTTGCATCTTTCTACAAAGCAAATATAGTTGTTCAGGATCATCAATAGATACTCCGTTGAGATCACTTCACACTTCTTGCTAGCTTTGGTGATCCTTCCTTTCATTACGGAGGACTCCACTCTTGTTTTTTGGTTTAGTAGTTTTGAGGTATCGTGGGTCTTCTCCCGACATCCATGTTTAACAATAGAGGATTCATAGATACTTAGTGTTGAGTTTCTTGTAGAATATCCTTTGAACTATTTTGACAAACTATTATTATATTTGGAGTATTTTCATATAGTAGTGAGTATATTATTTGTAGTTAGTTAGAGACTTATGAATTTAAATTCTTTTTTAAAGCTTAAATCTACTTGAGTTAGTCTTCTGCTAAGTAGTTTTCCAGGCCAATGGTTCCCTTGGGGATCAACAATGGTTCTGTAACAACCTTAAAATGGAATAGAATGAACTAGAGCTTCACATGTGTTTTAGTAGTGGTTAACTTGTTTAAATTATGATTTTAGGCTTTAGATGATTAGTTTAAAGAGTTTTGAAGTCAAACGTCAAGAGATGACCATGACGTTCGGAAACTAGTCTTGGGAGCTAGTGTGTCCTAGTGTTGTGTCGTCAAAGTTTGATGTGTTGTTTGAGGATGAAATCATGTGGTGATGGTTCCTATGTGTAGTTGGTCATGTGTAGGGGTTAGACGTCTGGGTACGAATCCCCAAGAACCATCCAAGGGGCCCTTGAGGAGGACCCCATCTTTGGCCAAGAAGCTGCCAGGGCAGCATGATCCACGACCCCAAACCACGGCTCGTGGGTCTTGGGCGTGGACCAGGCGTGCAAGGGCCTGCAGGTTTTGACTCTCAATCGCAAACCACGGACCCCATTGATGGGGCATGGACCAGGCCACGGTCTGTCATCTGGTGGGCGTGGAATGGACCTGCAAAGCTGTAAGGGACACGACCAACTTAGGGGTGAGTTGGTAAATTCACCCCTAGTCCTAAATAATATGTGGGTTATTGTTTTAAGTGTTTTTAAGTATTTTAAAGGTATTTAAACATTTATATTGTATTTTAGAATTCATTCTTCATATTTCCCAAAAACAAACCCTTCTCTCCTAAAAAGTTCTCTCTAGAACTCCATTGAAGGGCTAGGTCAAGTTCAAGCTAGGGTTGTGGATTTTCAAGTGTTTCTTCTTCAATTTTCGTGGGATTCATGAAGATTAAGGTATGGGGATCCTTCATCCTTGATTATTCTTCCTTTCAAGGAGCTCAATCCAAATGTTTTCAAAGTTCTTCCAAAAACACAAAAACCCTAATTTCGATTCTAAGCATGGGTTCTTGCATTAAATGATTTTTAATGATGATTTATGATATTATTGATGTTTATTGATGGTTTAAAGAAAGAAAATTCCATGAACCCATGTCTTTCCAAGTTCCCTAAAATTTGTTATGAAGTGGGTCTATTTCTATAAATTCAAAGTTGATGGAAGTATGTGTAAAGTGAATTGTATTGATATCTCTTGTGTTTTTTAATGTTTATTCATGAGTAATTGTTGATAATGGGTGATTTAAGGGTGGTCAGCCTTGTGGGTGAAGTATTGGTAATTGCTTGGATTTTTGTGATTTTGGCTTTGGCTTTGGATTATGGTAAGAAAGCTTGAACTCTCTTTATTGAATTGGTTGTTGTTGGTAGGTTGAATCCACCTTTGGTGGAAGTGTTATATCTTACTCTTGTATGGTATTATTATGAATCGTATCCATGAAGGCATTGGTGAAGTTGTTGTATAATGTTGTAATATTGTAGTATTGTGAATTGAAGCCATGAAGGGCATTATATGAGTGTTATTATATTGTTGTATTATTATACATATATGAGGCTATATGTAAAGCCCTATATGAAGCTATAGGTAAAGTTTGTGTGAAGCCATAATGTGAAGATGTTCAAATGGTATTAATGTGATATTGTATAAAGTGCTATTATGCTAATGTGAAAGCATGTTTCTCTTGAAATGGTGATATGTGATGATGATGGACTATGATGAGTCTTCAAAAGATGATGTTGTAGCTCATATGCTAGACTTGAGTATCTTGTCTTGTGTTATGAAAGCTTGATTATATATATAAATGTTTGGTTGGGCTATGACTTAGTAATGGAGCTCTTCCTATAAATGCTAAAAGAGGAATTCTAGGCCAAGACTTGAATTGGTAGACTTAAGCATAGTGCCTTTTTCATGAGCCTATCTTTCTTAAGTAAATGTATAACCTTGAAGGATGGGCCTTAGGGTGATGTTCCCTTCTTGAGTGAAATGATAGACTTAGAGATGGATGGAGCCAGAACGACATGAGAATCCTTATCTAAGAAAGTCAAATGAGCTATCCTTATGAACCTAGATTGGCTATGACTAATAAATGGGGTCTTTCTTGGGAAGAGGTACTATGAGTTGGTTAAACCAGAAAAGGAACCCTCTCTAGTACATATGTGATTGAATTCTCTATGGAAACCAAGGCTAAGCACCGAGTGGATGTGGTTAGGATGGTGGCCTAGTTGAGCATGAGATTAGGCACAATGAACATCCTTGGACATCTCTTAAACCATGTGCCAACATGGGTTTCTTTTAGTTCTACCCATGGAAAGTAGAACAACCTCCATGGAGTAGGATAGACTCCAGATTCCATACCTTGCTAGTGTGGTCTATGTCGGTTAAGGCATATTTCCATCATATGGGATGTGCACTCTAGTATTGGATAGGTTCTACAACGTATAGGTAGTAGTATGGGATGTTAGCTACACATGGCACAAGTAGGCTTAGAAGATACTAAAGTGAGTTCCCTAAGCCTTAGGGCTATTATGTGATTGTCCCCTATATGCTTGTGTGTCTCTTAAATGGTTTTATAAAGAATGTTGACTTAGTATGTTATGATGTAATGATAAAATCCTTGTCTATGGTAACTCTTAGGAACACTTAGGTGTATATGAAGAGGTTGTATGGGTGGTCACTTCATTATTCACTTAAGTGTGTCTTAGGGTGACTTGAGATAGAGGCTTAAATGGTAATGAAGGAATTACTTTGCCATCTTGTTTAAGTATTGTGCACTTGTGTTAATTGAGTTGTAAATGATGTGAATATGGTCTTATTTGTGAATGGTGACTTGAAATGTGGGTTTATGCTTGTGGTTGTAAAGGTTTGTTAAAAAAGGTCTTAAAAGCATGCATTCATGATAAGTGGTAAGTTCGCGTTATGTGGCCTTAGGATGATGCTTTAGTGTGGATGGTGGTATGGGACGCTATTCATACATTGCACAAGGTGTTGTGCAAGGGTTACTTGAGGTGGATGGTTTAAGGTGAAGGAATGGGTTATGTGTGGAGTATGTGCTAAAGTGGTTTATAACTTGTATGTTGGTTATGATTGAGTATTGTGACTCTTATACTTGTATTTTCATGAAGTTTTACCAAATGGCATAAAGCATGTTTCTCCAATAAATGTTCCCTTTTAGCATGTTTTGCATGATTTCCATACTTAGTACTTAATTGTGCTAACCCCTTTCTTCTCCTCTTCTTACTAAAGTGTAGGGATTGGAGATGTTAGTGTTCTATGGCTGATGGATGGGTTCCTAAGGTGCTTGAAGATGAAAACTTGGTGAGTCCTCATAGATTCGAGGACAACACCCAATATGTTCCTTTATGTCTTTTAGTTTGTTTTAAGTTTTGTGTAGGCTTAGTCCCAATGCTGTACTCGAAAGGTATTAGATGGTTTTGAGACATCATGTATAAAGTCTAAAAGTCTTCCGCTTGCTATTTTATTTAAAAGGTGTTCTTTCGATTGTAAAGAAAGTTTTAAATTCCTTATGGATTTTAGTGTCTAGGCAACGAATGAGTGCTAAGAGGCTTGTATTAGACCTCCGAGAGGTCGAATACGCCAGTTAAGACTAGCGGGTGCTCTCGGGTCGTGACACCTTTACTTTCTTAAACTCCATACCAAATTAAAGCCAGATAAACAAATTGAAACAGAGAAAATATAATTTCTAACTAATATAAAATGAAGGAAGGAAAACTTTGCTCCTCTTTAAAATTAACTATCCATATGATCCCAAGTTAAATGATTGAACTAGTTTGTAGCCATGGAGACACTCAACTATTTTAAATACATCCATATACTGAATGATCCCAAATTTTCCCTTAGGATTTTACCTTAAGATTTGAGAGAGAAGAGAATGATGGATTAAAAGATGAAAATCTTATCGTTTTGAGCCTTATATTAGTCAAGAATTTCGTTTAGGGTTTTCTTGGAGATAAAAAGACAAAAAGACCCCTTTTAATGTTTTACCGTTGGCTAATTCGTCAATGCACTGTATCAGTTACTAAAATGGTTATAACTTTTTTAGAAATTGGATGGGTGCGACATTGGTGGCGCTGAAAAGTAGATTCAAATATCTTTAATTTGATTAATTATTGGCCACATAACTCTTTATATTCTAAGAGATATGGTCGTTTGTAGTTGACCCAATTAGAATCTTACATCAAAACTTAATCGATAAGGAAACTTTCAACTTTACTTTGTGCTAGGGGATTCTAGTGACCTTAATTCATATCCAAAATCATTCCCACACTAAAGAATTTACCTTTACACATATGAGCTATTTAAGAATAAATCGATAAGACCTTATATGTAAATAAAGAATAGTTCGAGCCTTAGTTTAGAAATTTTTGGGGTGTTACAAATTCTCTTACTGACAACCATCACTATCAGCTACGTGATGATACATCATCTCGCCCACGTTGCCAGAACTCCCCAATACCTTGCTGGGGTATAGAACATCCTCAACTAAGTGGATCCACTTAGTTATGCTTAAAAGCAATAAGGAATCATCTAAAAAGTATGATCCTTCACCCATGTTGGCATACATAGTTTATAAGGATTTTGAGTTGTCTAAAATCATCCCCATATCGGTGCTCAATAATATTTAGGTATGCTACAAGCTATAAAATGAAAGGTCTTGGAGTTATCTTTCCAATGTCACTGAGTTTGCTAATTTTTGAGCTCGTATGAGGGAGATATGCCCGTTCGAAGTTGGGCTATCTAGATAAGGAATGTTAACTGTATTTTAAAGGGGTATTTTGGTCTTTTCCATACCCAATTGGTTTAATTCGTTTTTAGAAAATTATTTGGGGTCTAAACTGAGTCAGTTGAGTTTACGAAATTAATAATTACGCTAGGGCTTTGAGAGAAGAGAAAAGAAGAGAAAAGTCAAGGCGTTCTTGGAGATTTCTTGCGGAATCAAAGTCGTTTCGCCAAGGGCTGATCCCTAAAGAGGTATGTGAGAATTTCATAGTGTTGGGTTCGTTTATCCATGCGCCAATCATGTTTAGTTCAGAGAAATTCGTTCTAAAAAGTTGAAAGTTGATGATGTTGAATTGTGTTCTCGAATATTGGCTTCCGTTCTTGAGATTTGATGGGATTGTTGAGTTCTTGAGGAGACTGTGTCGATTTTAGAGTTGTTTATGAATAGATTATTGGGTACATATACTGGGTATCTGAATCTAATGAGGAATTGAGAAAAGGAATCGAATTTAGGCGAGTTGGGGTTAGAAAACGAAGAAGGAAAAAATCGGGCAAATCTGGGTACGAGGTCCGCATCGCGGACATGTTTCTCAGGATCGAAAAAAATTTATGCGCGTTGCGAAGAGGTCGTGGACCCTTCTGCCTTAAAATATATTTTGCAACCAAATAATAAAATGCATCTCCGCGTCACAGACTTGCTTCAAGACAGTGATTTCTCGATCTTTTCTCATGTTTAACTATCTAACAACACTCTTAAACGTCACAAGATCTTTCCTATCACAAATCACAATTGTTGAATCCATAAATTCAAATTCAAGGAAAGTTAAGAGCCAAGTCTATAGAGTTCTTAGAGTCCTTTCAAAAGTCTTTTGCAAATGCTTTAAACTAGTTTTAAGACTTGAGTTTTGAGTTGAGTAAAGAGTAAAGAGTGAAGTTCATTTCTTCAAAAAGAGTATATGGGGACTATGTATTCTCAAAGAGTAAATGTTTTCAGTTTTAAACAAGAAAGGAAACACCGATTTCCAACAGAGCCTTTGAGCTAGTTTTTCAGTAAAGAGTAAATGCTTTCACAATTAAGCAAGAGAGGAAACACTGATTTCCTAGAGAGCCATTGGGCTAGATTTTGAGTAATTATCTCAAACCACAGAAAGAGTTATGTTTTTAAACATATGAGCTTGTTATATTTTGGGAGTAGAGAGAGCACCGATATGGGGGAAAGTTCAGACAACTCACAACCTCCATAAACCATGTAGCCATCATGAGTAGAAAAGGATCATACTTTTTGGATGATTCCTTAGAGCTTTTTAGCATAGACTAGTGGATCGACTTAGTAGTCAGGTTCTATACTCCTGGCAAGGTATAGGACGACCCTGGCAGGGTGAGGCAGAACATTGTATCTTCATATAGCTCACAAGTGATGGTTGTCAGATAGAGAAAGTCCCACAAAAGTATTTTGTATTCTGATATACACAGAGTTAATTGTATTTTCATATACAAGCAGAGTATAAATTGTTATTCTTGCATACAAACTGAGTTACCATTGTATTTCTAAATTCACAGAGTTGTTGTCGATGTTTTAAAAGCTTTTCTTTATATTGCATTCAATTATTTCTTTATATTGAATTAAGTTGAGTTGAGACCAGGTATGTTCTTGCAGTTCCTTTCAAGCTTATGTCTTGTTTTAGTATTTCCCTCTCATGCTCGTACATTCATTGTACTGATGCCAGTTGGCCTGCATATTTTTATGATGTAGATACAGGCAATTAGGATCAACATCCAGTGCATCGTTGATTCTAGTTTAGCGTCAGAGTTGTTGGTGAGCCTCTTTGCTTCCGGAGGACCCTTTTTATTGCTTTATGAGTAAGTTCATTAGGATTCGTAGGTGTTGTACCGATGTCCATCTCAATTGTTAGAGGATTCATAGACAGTTAGTTGATGTTAGTTCATGAGTCTTTACATTTCCTTTTCAGTTATGTTGAGACTTGAGTTGCCATTTTGGCCAGTTGAATGTTGATCTTTAAAACATTCTGAGTTATTTAGTGAGACAGTTTATTATGATTGTATTCCAATACTTTCTTTTATCATGAGTAAGTCTTTCGCTAAGAGTTAAGCCAGGCCAAGGGTTCGCTTGGGGCCAACAATGGTTCTCGAGTGCTAGTCCCGCCCAGGGTGTAGGCTCAGGGTGTGACAAACTTGGTATCAGAACACAGAGTTTAAGAGTCCTAAGGAGCCTATGAAGTCGTGTCTGTAGAGTCCTAATTATAGGTGTGAAGCGCTCCACATCTATAATTAGGAGGCTGCGACACTTAGGAACTATCTCATTTCTTTCATACTCATTTTGTACGATAGAGTTTATCTCTAAAAAGTTTCTTCTAATTTGTGCTTGCGCGTGTCTTTCAGATCATACCTCCACGAAGATGTGTCAGAAGTCATCCCGCTAGAAGGAATGTTGCACCATAAGATCAAGGGGTATCTAATGCACCAGAAGTGCAACCCCAAGGAGAGGTCACCAATGCTGAGTTTCGGGAAGCTATCCGGATGTTAAGTCAAGTTGTAACCAATCAAGTTGGATAGAGAGAGAATTGACAGGAAGTGGATGATACTTCTAGGAACTGTGAGTTCTTAAGGATGAATCCTCCATGCTTCACTAGTTCAAGTGTCACTGAGGATCCAGATAACTTTGTTGAAGAGCTTTAGAAGGTTTTTGAGATTATGCATGTTGTTGATGCTAAGAGGGTGGAACTAGTTGCATACCAAATGAAGGGTGTCACTAGAATATGGTTTGATCAGTGGAAAAAGAATAGAGCTGAAGGTGCACCACATGTGACTTGGGTTTTGTTTGAGGAGGCCTTCTTGGTGTGTTTCTTTCCTCGTGAATTGAGAGAAGCAAAGGTACGAGAGTTCCTCATTCTTAAACATGAATCTTTGAGTGTTCTTGAGTACATTCTGAACTTTACCCAACTTTCCCGCTATGCTCCGGAGATGGTTGCTGACACGAGAAGCAACATGAGTTTGTTGGTTGCTGCGTTGTCTCATATGTCTAGTAGGGAAGGTAAGGCAACTATGCTGATAGGAGATATGGACATAGCAAGCTTGATGATCCATGTGCAACAGGTTGAGGAAGAGAAGCTGAAAAATAGGGAGGAGTTCCGAAATAAGAGATCTAAGACAGGAAATGAGCCTATACAGCAGAAAAGTAATGCCAACCGATCATCTTTCCAACAGAAACAGAAGGGACCTGCTCCATCATTTGTGAGTGCACCTGCACCAAGGAACAGAGGTGATTTCAATAATCAGAATTCACAAAATATGAGAACTAGACCTGCGCATTCTCAAGGTAGTGTGGCACAAGGGGGTAGTAAGACTTTTGCATGTGCTAATTGTGGTAGGAGCCACTCAGGGATATGTTGTGATTGCTTCACTGGTTGCTTCAAGTGTGGTTAGGATGGTCATTTTATCAGAGAGTATCCTAAGAACAGGCAAGGTACTGGTAATGGGGGGAATAGAGCTCAATCTTCTTCAGTTGCTCCACCAAACAGAGCTGCATCTAGAAGAGCTACTTTAGGGGCAGGCGGAGGAGGAAAACCTCTGTATGCTATCACTAGTCTCCAAGAGAAAGAGGATTCGCCAGATGTTATCACTGGTATGATCTAAGTCTTTAAGTTTGATGTTTATGCTTTGCTAGATCCAAGAGCGATTTTATCCTTTGTGACTCCTTATGTTGCGATGAATTTTCATTTTCTTCCTGAGAAACTTCCTGAGCTATTCAGTGTTACACCTGTTGGTGAGTCT
This sequence comes from Solanum piurae, assembly GCA_029582685.1. Classification (NCBI taxonomy): domain Eukaryota; kingdom Viridiplantae; phylum Streptophyta; class Magnoliopsida; order Solanales; family Solanaceae; genus Solanum; species Solanum piurae. The sequence goes on from JAJOOO010002312.1 coordinate 11,800, forward strand.
ATACTAGCAGAGAGAGTCTATCGTGATTTTACCATTTCCGTCAATCACAAGAGCACCATGGCTGTTTTAGTTGAGTTAGAAATGGTAGATTTTGATGTAATTCTAAGTATGGACTGGCTTCAATCTTGTTATGCCTTAGTTGATTGTAGAACTTGAGTTGTTAAGTTCATGTTTCCTAATGACCCAGTTATAGAGTGGAAGAGTAGTTCAACAGTGCCTAAGGGTCGACTTATTTCGTACCTTAAGGCGAGAAAGTTAGTTTCCAAGGGGTGTGTCTATCACTTAATTAGTCCAAGTTAGGGACTCTAGTGTTGAGATACCTCATATTCACTCAGTTCCAGTAGTAATATAGTTTCCAGAAGTCTTTCCATATGATCTCCCCGGAGTCCCTCCTGATAGAGAAATAGACTTCGATATAGATATTCTTCTTGATACCCGTCCTATATCTATTCCTCCATATAGGATGGCACCAACAGAGTTAAAAAAGTTAAAAAATCAGTTGAAAGATCTCCTAGAGAAAGGTTTTATTCGATCAAGTGTCTCACCTTGGGGTGCTCCGGTCCTATTTATGTGAAAGAAGGATGGTTCTCTTAGAATGTGTATAGATTACCGTCAATTGAACAAGGTTACTATCAAGAATAAGTATCCTCTTCCGAGAATTGATGATCTCTTCGATCAACTTCAGGGTGCCACTTGTTTTTCCAAGATAGACCTCAGATTTGGCTATCATCAGTTAAGAGTAAGGGAATGTGATATTCCAAAGACAACTTTCAGGACTGATATGGTCATTATGAGTTTCTGTTCATGTCGTTCGGTTTAACTAATATGCCTGCAACGTTCTTGGACCTTTTTAATAGAGTATTTAAAACTTAATTTAGATATATTTGCTATCATATTCATTGATGACATACTAATCTATTCGAGGAATGAGGAAGATCATGCTAGTCATCTACGAGTAGTTCTCCAAACTCTCAAGGATAAAGAGTTGTATGCTAAGTTCTCTAAGTGTGAGTTTTGGCTTAAGTCTGTGGCATTCTTAGACTACATTGTTTCCGATGATGGGATTATAGTTGATACACAGAAAATAAAGACAATGTAAAATTGGCCTATACCCAAATCTCCAACGGATATTAGGAGTTTCTTGGAGTTGGCTGGATATTATAGAAGGTTCATCGAGGGGTTCTCATCTATTTCATCCCCATTGACTAAGTTGACTAAAAAATAGTGAAGTTTTGTCTGAAGCTTGTGAGAAAAACTTTCAGGAATTGAAAAATAGGTTGACTACTGCCCTAGTATTTGTTGACACCCAATTTTGACCCTCCACAATTTAATTAATTTTCAAGCTTCTTCAATTTCTAACAATTTGAAATAATTGTTTTCGAAAATCAAAAATACTTTCAAAATTATTTTCAAGGCAATTTTTTGCGATTTCCGTATAAAATATATATTACTACTTTTAATAAATATTAGGAAAAATTGTTTTACCAAAAGATAGTGTTTTAATTGAATGTGCGTTTTATTTCCCTAAAAATTGACTAATTCATGGGTTAATCGGTATAGTCGGTCTTTTATTTCAAAATTATTATTTTATCTTGTTAAATTAAGAAGCTCGATTAACTAATTTTGATTTACATCAAACCGCATTCTTCGAATTCAATTTCTTGATGAAATACATTTATTTGGGTCCGAATTCTAGGCCCAATTTCTCAATAAACCAGCCAACACCCTTAATTACTCAACCATTTTCCTAATCCCCCTATTCCTCACGTGCCCAGCCCACTAAACTCACTTCCAACAGGCCCAATACCCATCAAATACATACATACGCACAACAATTCCAAGCAGTACCTGACCGACCCCTTTACTGCTCTTCCTCGCAGCGATGCAGACCCAGCAGAAAACCAGTACAGAGACGAACCAGACGCGACCCAAATCGCGTGCTGAATCGCGAGCTCACGCATCCCTCTCCTCTCTTCTTATCCGTTCATACGAGAACGTTGGAGGACAAGTCCAGGTGTCTCCATCTCCTTCCGAGTTCGTCTTTGATTCAAATCGGACGACTCTCCTCTATTTTTCGTTAGAAATTCGTACTATTGACAGTTCCTCAAGCCTTATCCGCTCAAGGATATTTGAAAATCCTAAATTCCCACATCGTTTCTAACAAGAAATTTCCCCCAAATCTCTCTTATATAAACCCATTTCTTCTCACTGTTCAAGGGGACGGTTTTGGAGGGACTGAAGAGCACCCTCGAAAAGGTTTTGGGAGCTCTTAGTTCATAGTTCAAAAAATTTCTCTTGTCTCGGCTATCAAGTTGAAAGTGGTATCGTTCTCGAGCTCGTCGTCTTGGTTCGCTACCCGGAAAGAGGTAAATTCTTTTTTTTTTAGCTTTGTTTAATTCTTAGTTCTTCTTTGTGTTTTGTTGTTGTATTGTTAGCTTTGTGAGTGTTCTTAGCTTTGTTTTAGTCTCCATAGATTAAAATTTGGTTGATGAGTTTCATTCTTACTGTTATAATCATAGATATTTCCTAGCCTCTTTGGTTCTATTCTTGTTGCTTGTATGAATCTATTTCAAGTTCCTTATTGGTTTGATCAAAGTTGTATTTAGTAGGAGGTTATAGAAAAATGAATTAACAAGGCTTGGTTTAGTTGCTACTTTATTTGGTGGCCGCATATTGTCGTTGTTGTCTTGCTTACACTAATTGCGAATTGCTTATGAAATGGTATGTTGTTCAAAAAAATTTTTATTACAAATGTGTTCCCTGTTCATTTACTGATTGTAGGTGCAAAGATATCAACTTTGTCTTTATCAGTTTGTTGTTAATCTATTCTCAAAATGACATAAATCTTCCAAGTGCTATCCTTGAATACTCTTAGATATTCTTTGTTGTAATTATAGTTTGATGACTCTTGATAGGATTATGTTCAAATTTAACCTGTGTGTTACTGTTTTTGGTAGATTTCTTAATTGTTGTGTTTAAATATGGTAATCCGTGTCATGTTTTAAATTAAATTCGCATTGACATTAGCTTATTCCCTTAAGCAATAAGTCTATACTTACTTGATGTAGTTCCTTTCTTTAGTTCATATTTGCGGGATATCAAGTCTAAATTAAAATCTGGAAAAATCTCTATCTTTATTTTATTTGGCTGATAGATAATTATAGTCAATTGTTCAGTATAATTTCAGTTGTTATAAGTATGTCACTTAGATTTTTGGAGCCTACATGACATTGTTTGCATAGCCAGACTTCTCAAATGTTGATTGATTGTTTTAAGCTTTGAGTTAATATCATCTTAATAATGTTGTTAATTTTTTATTTATTTCTTTTTCTTTTCTTTTTCTTGCGCATGAACTCTCTTCGAATGAGTCCAATGGACTCCCCTCTCTTGCATTTTTCTCTTCTTGAGTCAACCTCCATTGGAGTCTTGAAAGGGAAGCTAATATTAATGGGTTAAAACCCAAACCAGTGGCAGCAACAAGGTGTAGCAGTAGCAGCAGCCCCCAAAGGGCTAAATTTTTTTGGGATTTAGGACTTAAAGGTCCGATTTGAGCGGAAGCGACAAAAGTGGTTCAAGCATTAAGTCCAGTGGCTTGATTTGGAGACTTGCTTTACTTCCTTTCTTTCTCTTATTATTTGTTTATTGATTGATTGTGAATTACCTTTTTATCTAATTTAGATGAATCCTCGGGAGTTTTTTTTTTTTTTTTTTTTTTTTTTTTTTAGCTCTTCTATTTCATTAGTTGTTTACTTTAAGTATTTAAATTCTGAAAAAACCATTTTAAGTTAGGTAATTTAAGCTTATAGAATAACTTGAGAACTTTTTATGTTCTTTCATAGTTATTGAAAATATTCGAATCCATGTTTATGAGTTTGAACTAACTATTTAGTTCAAATTTTTGAATATGATAAAATTGTTAAGTTTCTTAAAATAAATTAGTTGTCTTTTAATTTTAACTTAGGACTTTGTATGATTGACTTAAGGATCTTTAATATCATTTCATAGTTGTTAAGCATGGTCCTTTAATCCATGTTTATGAGTTTGAATTAATCGTATGGTTTAAAACATGACAATGGATTTAGTTTAAGTTAGAATTTTTCTTGAGATTTTTTAAAAATATCAAAAGAATTTATCTAAGTTTCAAATAAGATTTTTCAAGTAAGTTAAGTTTTCTTTAAAAAAAAATAGCCAAGCTTTTAAATCTGTTGGTCAATCGCGTGTTAGCGGATTCTCTAAGGTGCCTAAACCCTTCCTTAGAGAATTATTTGAACCCTTACCCGACTCTGGTTTTATTTAAAATATTTCTTTCAAACATTAGCCCTTTTAATGGTTTTCTTAATTTTTCCTAAAAAATTGAGTGGCGACTTCCAAATTATAATTTTTCCAAAACTTGTTAACAAAAAATTGCCAAAGTTGCGAAAAGTGGTTTCGAAACCTTAGTTTTCGAAATCGGGTCGTAATAGTATTGACCTTACGAGAGGGTACACAAGACTTTGTTGTATATTATGATGCGTCCAGAGTTGGTTTGGGTTGTGTGTTAATGCAGAATGGTTAAGTTATAGCTTATGCCTCCAAACAACTGAAATTTCACGAGAATAATAATCCAACCCATCATCTAGAGTTGGCTGCCGTAGTATTTGCTTTTAAAATATGACGTCATTATCTTGATGGTGTTCATGTGGATGTGTTCACCGATCACAAGAGTCTTTAGTATGTGTTTAGTCAGAAAGATCTTTATCTCAGACAAAGGAAGTGGTTAGAGTTACTCAAGGATTATGACATAAGTATTCTCTATCACCCAGGTAAGACTAATGTTGTTGCTAATGCCTTGAGTAGGTTGTCTATGGTTAGTATTGCCCCTGTTCAGGAAGAAAATAAAGAGTTAGCGAAAGATGTGTACAGATTTGCACGATTAAGAGTTTGATTAATGGATTCCACACAAGAAGGAGTAGTGGTGATGAATGGGGCTCAATCATTATTAGTGTCATAAGGGAAAGAAAAGCAAGACTAAGATCCTATATTGCTTGAATTGAAGGCAAATGTTCATAAGAAAAAAGTAATGACTTTTGAACAAGTGGAAGATGGTGTATTGAGGTATCAAGGTAGATTATGTGTACCAAGGGTGGATGAAATCCAAGAGAGGATCATGGAGAAAGCTCATAGCTCCAGATATTCTATCCATCCGGGTTCCACAAAGATGTATCCTAACTTGAGAGAAGTATATTGGTGGAATAGCTTGAAGAAAGGTATTGCTTAGTTCGTTGCTAAATGCCCGAATTGTCAACAAGTTAAAGTAGAGCACCAAAGGCCCAGTGGTTGGCTCAGAATATAGAACTTCCGGAATTAAAGTGGGAGATGATCAATATGGATTTCATTACTGGCTTGCCACGGTCTCGAAGGCAACATGATTATAGTTGGGTGAATGTGGATCAAATGACTAACTCAACCCACTTTTTACCGGTAAAGACTACCTATTCAACAGAGGATTATGCCAAGTTATATATTCAAGAGGTAGTAAGACTTCATGGAGTTCTAGTTTTGATTATATCAGATAGAGGTGCACAATTTACTGCACAATTTTGGAAGTCATTCAAGAAAGGCTTGGGTTCAAAGGTGAACTTGAGTACTTCTTTTCATCCTCAAACAGATGGTCAAGCAGAGCGCACTATTCAGACTCTACAAGATATGTTTAGGGCCCGTGTGATTGATTTCAAGGGTAATTGGGATGATCACCTACCTCTCATTGAGTTTGCTTACAACAATAGTTATCATTCTAGCATCCAGATGGCTCCTTATGAAGCTCTTCATGGGAGAAGCTGCAAATATCCTATTGGATGGTTTGAAGTTGGTGAAGCTGGGTTGATAGGACCAGATTTAGTTCATCAAGCTATGGAGAAAGTGAAGGTTATTCAAGAGAGGTTGAAAATAGCCCAGCGTCATCAGAAATCCTACACTGATGTTAGGAGAAGGGACTTAGAGTTTGAAGTAGATGATTGGGTATACTTGAAGGTTTCACCCATGAAGGGTGTTATGAGATTTGGTAAGAAGGGGAAACTTAGTTCCCAATATATTGGTCCTTACAGAATATCCAAAAGGATTGGTAATGTAGCTTATGAGTTGGATCTACCACACGAGTTAGCAGCAGTTCATCCAATGTTTCGCATTTCTATGTTGAAAAAGTGTATGGGAGATCCTTCTTTGATTATACCAACTGAAGATATTGGTATTAAGGATAGCTTGTCTTATGTGGAGATTCATGTTCAGATTTTAGATCGCCAAGTTTGCAAGTTGAGGACCAAGGAAGTAGCATCAGTCAAAGTTCTGTGAAGAAATCAATTTGTTGAGATACTTTGGAAGCTGAGGAGGATATGGAGAAGAGATATCCACATCTTTTTGAGCCTAGAGAAATTGCAGATCAAAGTACTAATTCTCTTCTTAGTACTTTTTAATTGATATACTTAATGTGTTATATTTTCTTGTTGGGTGTTTGAGTTGAATGTTAGATGTTACACCCTTAGCCTACTAAGAGTAATCTCATTTGAGGACGAATGTTCCCAAGGGGAGATATTGTAACACCTCGCTATTTGAAAGAACTAGAATTAGAAAGAAACCATTTTTGGAAAGAATGAAAAATCTGAAATTTGGCTAACTTATGTTAAGTATGAGTTTTGGGTCAACCTCAAACGACCATAACTATCAGTACATGATGATTTAAGTGTGCTATAAGATATCAAATTAAAGGTATTTGAATTATTTTCCAACGCCACCAAGTTTGCTAATTTTTGAGCTCGTATGAGGGAGATACACATGTTCAAAGTTGGGCTGTCTAGATAGGAAAAGTTAACCGGATTTTAAAGGGTTATTTTGGTCTTTTCCATACCCAATTGGTTTAATTCATTTTTAGTAAATTCTTTTGGGTCTAAACTGAGTTAGTTGAGTTTACACAATTAAGAATTACACTAGGTCTTTGAGAGAAGAGAAAAGAGGAGAAAAGTCAAGGCATTCTTGGAGATTTCTTGCGGAATTGAAGTCGTTTCGCCAAGGGTTGATCCCTAAAGAGGTATGTGAGAATTTCATAGCATTGGGTTGGTTCACCCATGCGCCAATCATGTTTAGTTCAGCGAAATTCGTTTTAGAAAGTTGAAAGTTGATGATGTTGAATTATGTTCTTGAATATTGCCTTTCGTTCTTGAGATTTGATGGGATTGTTGAGTTCCTGAGGAAATCGTGTCGATTTTAGAGTCGTTTATGAATAGATTCTTGTGTACATATACTAGGTATTTGAATCTAAAGAGGAATTGAGAAAAAGAATCAAATTTAGGCAAATTGGGGTTAGAAAATGAAGAAGGAAAAAGTCAACAAATCTGGGTACCAGGTTCGCGTCGTGGACCTGTTCCTCAGGATTGGAACTTTTCTCTCCGCATCGCGGACCCTTCTACCTCAAAATTTATTTCGTGATTAAATAATAAAATGCATCTCCGCATCCGGACTTGCTTCAAGACAATGATTTCTTGATCATTTCTCATGTTTTACTATCTAAAAATACTCCTAAACATCACGAGATCTTTCCTATCACAAATCACAATCCTTGAATCCATAAATTCAAATTCAAGGAAAGTTATGAGCCAAGTATTGAGAGTTCTTAGAGTCCTTTCAAAAGTCTTTTGCAATACTTTAAACTTGTTTTAAGACTTGAGTTTTGAGTTGAGTAAGGAGTGAAGAGTGAAGTTCATTTCTTCAAAAAAAAGTATATGGGGAATATGTATTCCTAAAGAGTAAATGTTTTCATATTTAAATATGAAAGGAAACACCGATTTCCAACAGATCCTTGGAGCTAGTTTTTCAGTAAAGAGTAAATGCTTTCACAATTAAGAAAGAGAGGAAACATTAATTTCCTTGAGAGCCTTTGGGCTAGTTTTTGAGTAATTATCTCAAACCACATAAAGATTTATGTTTTTAAACCTACGAGCTAGTTATATTTTGGAAGTAGTATTGAGCACCGATATGGGGGAGAGTTTAGATAACTCAGAGCCCCCATAAACCATGTTGCCATCATGGATAGAAAAGGGTCATACTTTTTAGATGATTCCTTAGTGCTTTTTAACATAGACTAGTAGATCCACTTAGTAGTCAGGTTCTATAACCGAACAAGGTATAGGACGGCCCTGACATTGTGAGGCAAAATATTGTATCATCACATATCTCATAAATGATGGTTGTCGGTTAGAGAAGCTCCCACAGAAGTATTTTGTATTCTTATATACATAGAGTTAATTGTATTTTCATACGCAAACTGAGTTACCATTGTATTTCTAAATATATAGAGTTATTATCCATGTTTTAAAAGTCTTTCTTTATATTGCATTTATATTATTGCTTTATATTGAATTAAGTTGAGTTGAGTTGAGACCAAGTATGTTCCTTCAATTCCTTTCAATCTTATACCTTATTTTAGTATTCCTCTCGCATGCTCATACATTCAATGTACTGATGCCAGTTGGCCTGCATCTTTTTACGATGGAGATACAGGTAACCAGGATCATCATCTAGCGCATCGTTGATTCTAGTTGAGCTTCAGAGTTGTTGGTGAGCCTCATTGCTTTTGGAGGACCCTTTTTATTGCTTTATGAGTTAGTTCATTAGGATGTCGTGGGTATTGTCCCGATGTCCATATCAATTGTTAGAGGCTTCACAGATAGTTAGTTGATATTAGTTCATGAGTCTTTACATTTCCTTTTCAGTTATGTTGAGACTTGAGTTGCCATTTTGGTCAGTTGAATGTTGATCTTTAAAATATTCCGAGTTATTTACTGAGGCAGTTTAGTATGATTGTATTTCAATACTTTATTTTATCATGAGTAAGTCTTCCGCTAATAGTTAAGCCAGGCTAGGGGTTCACTTGGGGCCAACAATGGTTCTCGAGTGCTTAGTCCCACCCAGGGTGTAGGCTCGGGCCATGACAACTTTTTAGATGATTCCTTATAGCTTTTTAGCATAAACTAGTGGATCCACTTAGTGAGTAACTTCTATACCCTGGCTAAAAATAGGACAGTTCTGGCAGCGTGGGCTAGATATTGTATCATCATAGAGCTCATAGTGATGGTTGTCGGTTAGAGAATCTCCTTCAGAGTTACTTTGTATTTTTATATACAACAGAGTTATTATTGTATTTTCATACAATTGAGTTATTATTGTATGTTCTCATACAACTGAGTTACTATCTATTGTTTTAAAAGCTTTCCCGATATTGCATCCTTTATTGTTGCTTTTATCTTGAGTTGAGTATCTTATGTTTGAGATGAGTATCTTGATTCAGAGTTGAGTATCTTATTGTTGAGTTGAGCCTTATTTCTCTAAGTTGAGTTGAACTGTGTTTCACTGAGTTGAGTACCTTATTGTTGAGTTGAGCCCTAATTCTTGGAGTTGAGGTGAACTATGTTTCATTGAGTTGAAAGGTGGTAAGTATGTTTCTTTGCCATCAGTTCAAGCTTATGTTTATGCTTTAGAATTCCCCTTACATGCTCGTACATTCAATGTACTGACGCCATTTGGCCTGAATCGTTTTATGATGCAGATTCAGGTATTCAGGGTCAACAACTGAAGCTTTGTTGATGCCACTTGCAGTTCTAGTCAGTTTTGGTAAGCCTTCTTATATTTAAGAGGATTTCACCTTTACCTTATAGTTAGTAGTTTTGAGATGTCGTGGGTCTTGTCCCGATATATTTCTGTAATAGTAGAGGCTTCATAGATAGACAAAGTTGAGTAGTTTCAGTATGTATCTTCTTTGAGTTGTTTTTACAAACTCTGAGTTCATCTGTTGTGTATTGTTCAGAATATTTTAAAGTTGAGTATTTGAGTTGCTGAATATATTTCAGTTTTAAGCTTTTGTATGCTTGAGTTAGTCTTCTGCTTGTAGTCATCTAAGATGAGGGTTTACTTCGGGACCATCAATGGTTTTCTAGTGCCGACCATGTCCAAGGTGTAGATCGGGCCGTGTCGTACGCTCTACTTTACCAACAGTCTGAGGATGGAAAGCAGTACTCAAATTTATCTTCGAACGCAAACCTTTTTGGAAAGACTTCCAAAATTTTGAGGTGAATTGTGCACCTCTATCTGAAATGATAGACATAGGAACTCCATGAAGTCACACTATCTCTTGAATATATAATCTGACATAATTTTCTATTGAATAAGTAGTCTTTACCGACAATAAGTAGACTGAGTAAATAATCCGATCTACAATCACCCAAATCGAAATGTTGCCTACGAGATCGCGGCAAGCCAGTAATGAAATCCATATTAATCATTTCCCATTTCCATTCCGGAATATCTATATTCTGAGCCATACCATTGGGCCTTTTGTGCTCTACCTTGACTTGTTGGCAATTTGGGCATTTAGCAACGAACTCTGCAATACACCTCTTAATACTACTCCACCAATAGACTTCCCTCAAATCAAGATAGATCTTTGTGGAACCGTGATAAATTGAATATCTGGAACTATGAGCTTCCTCCATGATCTTCTCTTGGAGTTCATCCACCTTTGGTACACGCAATCTACCTTAATACCTCAACACACCATCTTAATCTTGTTCAAAAACCATCACTTTCGTCTTATGAACATTTGCCTTCAATTTAAGAAAAACAAGGTCTTGGTCTTGTTTCTCTTTCACTTCAGACACCGGTGATGATTCATCCCCATTCATCACCACCACTCCACCTTTATTGGAATCCAACAATCAGACTCCTTATCGTACAAGTATGTGCACATCTTGGCTAATTCTTTCTTGCCTTCCTCAACATGAGCAATACTTCCCATAGACAACCTGCTCAAAGCATCAACAACAACATTAGCCTTACCTGGGTGATATAGGACACTCATGTCGTAATCCTTGAGCAACTCTAACCATCTCCTCACTCTGAGATTAAGATCATTCTGACTGAAAACATACTGAAGACTCTTATGATTGGTGAACACCTACATAAACGCCATAGAGATAGTGACACCATATTTTCAAAGAAAATACAACAACAACCAACTCTAGATCATGAGTTGGGTAGTTCTTCTCATGAAACTTAAGTTGTCTTCAGGCATAAGTTATAACCTTACCATTCTGCATCAATACACAACCCAGTCAAACTCTGGATACATCAGAATACACAACAAAGCCTTTTGTACCCTCTGATAGGGTCAACACTGGGGCAATATTTCACCGGGTTTTCAATTCCTGAAAACTTTTCTTACAAGCATCAGACCATTGAAAGTTTACTGTCTTCTAAGTCAACTTTGTCAGTGTGGATGAAATGGATGAAAACTCCTCGAAAAACCTTCTATAATAACCAGTCAATCCCAAGAAACTCCTTTGATCAGTTGGAGAGGTGGTTTTAGGCTAGTTCCGTACTCCTTCAATCTTTTGTGTGTCAACTCGAATCCCTTCACCATACACAATGTGGCCTAAGAATGCCACAGAATCAAGACAAAACTCACACTTGGAAAATTTAGCGTACAACTCTATGCCTGAGAGTTTGGAGGAATATTCTGAGATGACTTGCTTAATCCTCCTCATTCTTCGAATAAATTGGGATGTCATCAGTAAATATGATAACAAATATGTCAAGATATGGCTTAAACTCTATATTCATAAGGTCCATGAATACCTCAGGAGCATTAGTCAAACCATAAGACATAATCAGTCACTCTTAATGACCTTAACGGGTCCTGAATGATGTCTTTAGGATGTCACTTTCTCTTACTCTTGACTGATAATAGCCAGATCTGAGGTCTATATTAGAAACACAAGTGGCACCCTGAAGTTGATGAAAAAGATCATCAATTCTAGAATAGAATACTTATTATTTATGGTGACCTTGTTCAACTGGCGGTAATCAATACACATCCTAAAATAAACATCTTTTCTCCTCACAAAAAAGACCAGAGTACCCTAAGGTAAGACACTAGGTCAAATAAAACCATTATCAAGGAGATCTTTCAACTGCTCTTTTAACTCTTTTAACTCAGCTGGAGCCATTCTGTATGGCGAAATGGAGATAGGTCGAGTATCAAGAAGAATATCTACGCCGGAGTCGATTTATCTCTTAGGAGGGACTTTGGGAAGATTATCTAAAAAGACCTCTGGAAACTCACCACAACTGAAACTGACTGAATAGGCGGTGTCTAATCACTAAAATCATTAACTCAGACTAATTGATAGATGCACCCCGTAGAGACTAACTTTCTGGTCTTAAGGTATGAAATAAAACGACCCTTAGGTACTGCTGAACTACTCCTCCACTCTGTAACATGCTTATTAGGAAACTAGAATTTGACTACTCAAGTTCTACAATCAACTGAGGCATAAAAAGCATGAAGCCAGTCCATACCTAGAATAACATCAAAATCCACCATATCTAACTTGACTAAGTTAGCCATGGTGTCCTTGTGATTGACAATGATGGTACAATCATGATAAACTATCTCAGCTAGAATATACTCACCAAGAAGTGTGGAAATACTGAAGGGCTCAAAATGTCGTTCGGGAAGAATATCAAACTTTATAGCTATATACGAAGTAACAAAAGATAAACTCGCACCTGGATCAAGTAATGCATATACATCAAAAGTAAAGACTTTGATTATACCAGTGACAACATTGGTGAATTATCCTACTCTTGGCGGCTGGTGATAGCATACAAACAGTTTACTCCTCCACCCGTCCATGAAGTAGCTCCTTTTGGAGCAGCCGTACCTACTGGAGCCGCTGAAGAAGATTGGGCATCATTGCCCCTATTAACATTACCTTGCATGTTCTTAGGGCAATCTCTCATAAAGTTACCTGTCTTACCACACTTGAAGCAGCCATTAGAGCCATCATGACATGCTCCTGGGTGGTTCCTACCACACTCAGCACATGTAGGGGTCCAGTTGGCCCCTTGTGCCACACTACCCTGAGATTGAGTAGGTCGTACTTTGAAGTTCTGTGAATTTTGATTCCTGAAATCACCTCTGTTCTTTGGTGCAAGTGTACTAGATAATGATGGTTCAGGTCCAATTAGACTTTGCTGAAAAGATGACCGATTCACATTTCTGGTCGTCTACTATCCGGGCTCAGTACCTGTTGTCTTAGCCCTCTTGCTACATAACTGTTCCCTTTCTTTCAAGTTGTCGTCCTCAACCTGCTGCACATGGATCATAAGTCTGCTTATGTCCATTTCCCCTATCAACATAGAAGCCGTACCTTAATTGCTTGACAAGCGGGATAGTGCAGACACAAGTAGAATCATCCTACTCCTCATATCAGTAACCATCTCCGGAGCATAACGGGACAGCTGACTGAACTTGAGGCTGTACTCATGCACACTCATGAACTTCTATTTAAAAGTGATAAATTCTCTTACCTTTGCCTCTCTCAGCTCGCTGGGAAAGACATGCCCCATGAAGGCACTTTCAACACAGTCCAGCTCACAGTTGGTGCCCCTTCATCCCTTCTCTTCTTCCATTGGTCGTACCAAATCCTAGCGACACAACTAAAATCTACCCGTTCACTATCAACGACACACATAACTTCAAACACCTTCTGCAATTCCTTCACAAAGTTCTTCATATCCTCAGTGACATTTGACCTTGTGAATTTTGGAGGATTCATTCTCAAGAACTCACATATCCTAGATGTATGAACCACATCCTCCCTAACAACTGTTTGTTGACCACCTTTATTGGTGACAACTTGACTCAACATTTGGATAGCATCCCAGAACTCAACATTTGTGACCTCTTCTTAGAAGGTTGCACTTCTGGTGCATTGGGTACCCCTTAATCTTGTAGATCAACATTTCTCCTTGTAGGACGACCTCAATAAGCTCTTTGTAGAGGCATGATCTTAAAAGATACGTGCAAGCACGAATTAGAAGGAACTATTCATAGAGTTGAACTCTATCACACGAAAAAGAGTAAGAAGGAAGTGAATTTTTTCCTAAATATTGTAGCCTTTTAATTATAGATGTGGCGCGCTTCACACTGATAAAAAGGAATCTACAGACATGACTTTATAGACACCCTAGGACTCTTGAACTTTTTTCTCTGATACCAAGTTTGACACGCCCTGAGTCTACACTCTGGACGTGCCCAACACTCGAGAACCATTGCTAGTTCCCAAGCGAACCCTTGGCATGACTTATTACTCAACAGAAGATTTACTCAAGTGAAATATGAACCTTAAATGAAAAAATCAACTCATAAAGTATCAATAACAAAAATAGTTTAAATTAAAGCTATCTGAAAAATATTCAAATGAACATAAGTGTTCAACTCAAAGTCAGAACATCAACAAAGGAGATGGGAAAAAACTCCTAACCATCTATTGTCTATGAAGCCTCTAAATAGTATGATGGAAGTCAGGACAAGACCCACGACATCCTAACAAAACAAAACCATAATGTGAAGCCCTCTGGAAAGCAAAGAGGCTAACCAAAGCTAGCTCGAATGCGATGGGATCAACAAAGCATCAATTGATTATCCTAAATACCTTTATCAACAATGAATGATGCAAGATATATAAAACTTTTAAAACAATATATAATAACTCAATTTATATAAAAATACAATAATAAACTCTTTACTCTTATTTGGGAGATTCTCTAACCGACAACAATCACTATGAGCTACGTGATGATACAACGTCTCGCCCATGCTGCCAGAACAGTCTTATACCTTGCAGGGGTATAGAATATCCACAACTAAGTGGATCCGCTAAGCTATGCTTAAAATCACCAAGGAATCATATAAATTGTATGATCCTTTACCCATATTGGCATACATAGTTTACGAGGATTTTGAGTTGTCTGAACTAATCCCCATATCGGTGCTCAGTACTACTCCCAATAATATATAGAACTCATGCTCAAATGTATAAAAATATAACTCATCCTCAACTTGCGATAATTACTCAGAAGATTCTCTTAAAAAGTTACTGCTCAAAACTCCTCATGAACTCATTTAGAAATCAAATGTTTCCTCTCGTTTTAAATGTAAAAGTGTTTACACTTGGAAATACTTTGTTCCATTATACTCATTTTGAAACGTGAAACTCAACTCTCATTCTATTACTCATTCACTTAAGTCTAAAAACAAGTTTTAGAACATTGTAAAAGACTTCTCAAAAATGACTCAAAAAGGTTTCTCGAACTTTACACTTAATCTTTACTTTAATTTGAAATGAAGATTTAAGAGTTATGAATATGATATATAGGATATCTCAATGATTAATGAAGGCTTAGATAGTTAGTATTAAGAAGAGAGCAAAACATGACTTTCTAAAACTCATACGGGATGAAGAATAGAGAAGAAAAGGGTCTGACGATCCTGGTGTACTGTTGGAGGCAAGGCGCCAAGCCTCAAACTTTTGAAGGTAGTTTGGGGTGCACTACAGGCGCGGCGCCGCACCCCCTATCTGGATTTTTGATGAATTTTTCTTGCTCAATTTAAGGTCTAACTCATCTAGAATCGAATGGTTTTGTCCCAAACTCATTTAGATTCACAAACCCAACAAAATTAATCAAAACCCACTTAAACTCCATCAAGAACATCACTCATTCGCAAAACCTCACCTTAAGAACTCAACAAGACAACATAGTTAAATAATGAAGCAAAACCTCAAGAACTTCTCAAGAATTCAAATCAACCAACCTCAAGAATGAATTTATTGATGCAAATCACATTATTGGTGTGAGGGTGAACAAACCAAAGACTATGAGAGCTTACGTACCTCGAAAGAACCAAGTTCTTGGCAAAATCTTCAAGTTCTTGAAAGAATGCTTGAATCTTTTTTCTCCTCATCTTGAACTTTTCTCTAAAAACCCTACGCTCTTTTGGAATAAATGAAAACTGATCTCAATTAGTTTAGACCCTTATTTGGGTGAAAAAAACGTGCTAGGCTAGTGGGGTAAAGAAAAGACCAAAATACCCCTCCTTAAAACTGATAAAAATGCCTTAACTTGAGAGGATGCATTCAAATGGGCATAACTCCTTCACCCGAACTCAAAATTTAGAAAACTTGGCGGCATTGGAAAGAGGAAGACCTTTGATTTGATACCTTGTTGGCCACTTAATGTCATGCTCCGAGCCTACACCCTAGGTGGGACTGGCTCTCGAGAACCATGGTTGGCCCCAAGCAAACCCTTGGTCTGGCTTAACTTATAGCGGAAGACTTAACTTAACAAAGATAAACCCATATAAATCAAGAATGTTAATAAGAAAACGTTCAACTAGCCAGTAAGGCAAACTCAAGTCTTAAAACAACATCTGAAATGAATAAGACTAAAGAACTATAACTATCCATCTATGATGCCTCTAAATAATGAGGTATGTTGGGACAAGACCCCCGATCATCCTAACAACTGAAATACTAGAAAGCAAAGTAAAAGGAGTCCTTTGGAAAATAAAGAGGCTCACCAACTGACTCTAAGTGCTCAACTCGATCAACGGGGCCCTGGATGCTAATCCTGATTACCTGTGTCTGCATCATAAAATGATGCAGGACAAATAGCATCAGTACATTGAATGTACGAGTATGCAAGGGGAAAAATAAACATAATATAAGCTTGAAAGGAATCTGAAAGGAACACTTACCTTGACTTTACTCAACTCATGAATAACTCAACTCAAATGCAAAGTAAAACAACAATAATTGTGCAGTTATACAAACCATTTAAAATAGGAGGTAGCAACTCAATTTGTTAAAGAAATGCAATAACAACTCAGTTTACATATAAAGTAATATAATACTGTGGGAGTTTCTCTAACCGACAACCATCACTATGAGCCTAAGTGGTGATATATCGTCTTGCCCACGCTTCCAGAACTGTCCTAAACTTTGTCGTCATATAGAACGCCTTAACTAAGTGGATCCACTAGTCTATGCTAAAAAGCACTAATGAATCATCTAAAAAGTGTGATCCTTTTCTACCCATGATGGCTACATGGTTTATGGAGACTTGAGTTATTATGAACTCGCGTCCCCATATTGGTTCTCAATACTACTCCCAAATATACTCAGCTCATATGTTTTTAAAACAAAAACTCTTTCTTTGGTTTAAGATAATTACTCAAAAACTTAGCTTAAAAGCTTTCCTGGAAATCGGTGTTTCCTTTCTTGCTCAAAGGTGAAAACATTTCAACTCTTGGAAATACTTAGTTCCCGTATAATCTTTTAAAGAAATGAACTTAACTCTTTACTCTTAACTCAACTCAAAACTCAGGTCTTAAAACAAAGTTAAAATATTTTGTGAAAGACTTTGGAAAACTCTTTGAACTCATCTTGACTTGACACTTAAATTTCCTTGAACTGAATTATTGATTCAAGGTTCATGATCTCATGTTTATGGATGATTTCATGATGTTTAGACGTACCTTAGAGTATAGGAATCGACTAGAAAACATAGGTACGTTGCTAAGGAACTAGTACAGAAATATGGGGGAAAAGGTGGAAGAACTAGCGTACTTGGCGCTCTGAGCGACGTGGGGCGCCAGAGCCCAACTTCAGAACTGAAGTTGTGGCGCTCTGGCTGGCGCGACGCCCCAGACCCCTGCCTAGAAAACTTTGATTTTTCTCCTTCATTTTTCAACTCTAAAGCCTCTAATTTCACTTGGTTCTTTCCCCAAACACTTAGAATCGACTATATCATCAATATATGTAAGATTCTACTCGAAAACACACCTAAAATCATGAATCAAACTCAAGGAACTTCAACAACAATAACCCATAAGATTTCAAACGAATTATCATCAAGAACTCATAAGATTTGCTTTCAAAACAATACAACTTCGCTGAATTGAATTATGAGTGGCACGTGGGTGAACTAACCCAACGCTATGTTATCTCACATACCTCATATGATTAAATCCGTGGTGAAATCCACAACCAAACTCGCACAATCTTGACGAATCTTGAACTTTCTTTTCCTTTCTCCTCTTTTCTCTTTTCTCCAAGCCCTAGCGTGAATTTCCAACTGAATAAACTGATCTAATTCTGATTACGCCAAAAAATAAACCCCTAAAAACAAAATAAAATAATTTGGTAAGGAAAAGACCAAACTACCCTTCCAAAATCCAGATTAGACTTTCCTTATTCAAACAACCAACTTCAAATGGGTATATCTCACTCATACGAACTCGGAATCGCACAAACTCAGTGGCGTTGGAAAGATAATTCAAAGATATTTTCTACGATATCTAGAAACACACCTAACTCATCTTGAACTAGGATTTATGGTCATTTGAAGTTGACCAAAACTCAAACTTAACATAACTTAACCAATTTTTCCAAATTTTTCATTTTTCCAAAAATGCCTCTTTCTAATTCTAGCTCTTTCTAGTTCTTTCAATTAGCCAGATGTTACACTTAACTGATCATGTGTTGACCGTTATGATCATTTGGAATTGACGCAAACATTAGAAACTGACCAAAGTTCAAGTTGTTAGATAGATAGATAGATAGATAGATATAGATAGATAGATGGACGGAGAGAGAGACATATAGAGTAATTTAATATTGAAGTTTGGGAGTAGTAATTTATCATTGAAGTTTCAGAGTTCATGCTTTTAAGGTATTATTATTATAGATAGATATTGATATAGATATAGATAGTGTTGACACCCAATGGTGACCGACCTATAACCCTTTCGAAAGTGCCATTCGATCATGTACATATATTAAAACATATTTCCCTCTTATTACGTGTTTAAAACTTTAATCAATTGTGTCTAAATAAGTATATATTTTATTATTTATAATTTTGCTAAAATTATTGTAATTATTATTAATTTTTTTATCAAATTATTATATTTATTGATAGTTAAACTCAAAACATTTACTTTACTTATTTATTTAAATGTTTTAAAAATTTAGGTGAGTTTAATTATATGAAAATATTATAATTTGTGTAGTATCTTATTAATTGAATAGCATCTCGTTAATCTTCTCTTAAATCATTCAAATCTTAGCCTCATTTATCCAATATTATTTCAATTCTATCCCCTTTTCTATTCAATTCCATTTCAAATTTAGCCTCTTATTTCGATTTAATTACAATTTTATCCATTTTGTTCTTTGCGATTATAACAAATTCATTCCAATTTCATATTTCAATCCAACACCATCTTTCAATCCTGACCACTTATCTCACTCCAATTTAATCTCAGCCATTCATCACATTTAGATCAACAGACCAGATCTCTTAATAATTTCCTTCCTTATTTAACACCTAAAACACAAAACCCCAAAAAAAAATTCATTCTTTTCTCCTCTCCTCTAGACAATTGCCCAGCCCCTCTCGCTATCGCCTCTCCATTTTCTGGCGAGACTGCGCCCATAGCAAGCCAGCAGCCGGCGAGAAAGGTCGCTGATCATCCTATTCTCCTTCCGCCGTCCTCTCTCTCCTCTCCCTCCTCTGTCTTTCCCCTTGCCTCCTCTCTTCTCTCTTTTTGGTGAGGACGAGCGACATCAACATATGTAGCCGGTGAGAAGCAACCTCGACTCCGGCAAGCAGCTGCAACGGTGAGCGACAAGTGAACTCCACTCCGTTTCTCTCTTCTCTCCAGCGAAGGCGACCATAACAACAACAGAAGCGGTACTGGTCCAAGCTCCTATCAATAGGTGTGAGGATGATGAACGCCACTCTGACTAAGCGAGTTCCGGTAAAGCACGAGGTTTGGGATTGATTTGAAAGCGGATCTCATCAGATCCGTAGCCGGTACTCTTTTAAATTATTACTTCATATGTTCAAGTCTCTGCTATCTCTTTCAAATGATTCATATATGTTTGCATATAATTTCTTACTATCGTTTGAGTATGCTTGTTGTAGTTTATGATATGCAATTGCTCATGATTCTTGGGTTGATAGCTTGCTAAACCTGCTCAATTATAGTTGTTAAAATACTCATAGAATTATCGATTTGGTCTAAAACTTTCTGCTTAAGAACTTCACTATCTCTATGTGCCTTTTGAACCGGAGATCAGTACTAATGTTATTATATATCTCTAAGATTGTTGGAGTATGGTTTGGCAGGATTCACTATTAATTGATTGATTTGCTTAATTTCTATTGACTATTCTTCGTGATTAATTCAAAGATTGTTGGAGTATGGTTTGGCAAGATTCACAATAAATGTTATTTGTTTGCTCTAATATTGGAATGTATTAATCTTTAACTTAATATGGTATGGTGAAGAGGTTTAGAAATCAGTATATAAAGGCGTATGTCTTGGTAATTGATTTAGGCTGCAAGTATTTCTTTCCTTTATATTAATTATTTCTTTGCCTAATTCTGCATATTTATTTTAATTGACTATTGGTAATTGAGCAAATTTTTACTTACATAGTTTTGAAAAAAGACATTTAGTGATTTTTTCTTGCTTAAGGAAAATAGTATCCCATTAATTGATCTCATATTGTTCCTTTCCTAAAAAATGTATTTATCCTCCCATGATTATTTGGTAGGTGGATGTTTACTTCTAATTGATATTTCTTTCCCTTATTTAAGTTGTGCAGACTGTTACTTGATTTTTTTTTGGTAAATCTTTATTTGGTTAAATTAAAAGAATCCTTACCGATTGGGCTTCCTTCTGAATAAGGAAAATATTTTTAATTGAATCAAATTTAGTATTTTTCCTTTTATGCCTGACTTTTCTTGGACTATATAAAGAGATCTCCATTTCATTCTTTTGGACACGCAAAAAACACTTTACCAAGAGAAAAAATACTCTCTACTCTAAAAGAAAAATAAGTAAATCCGGTGAACATTCTAAGAGGTGCTTCTCTATTCGTCTTTGTTGTGTTCAGGTTGGATTAAGTTTGTCTTCATTGATGATTTATTAAACTGTTTAATCAGTTAGTTTTCTTCGCATATTTTACCTTTCTGATTTGCATTGATGTCTATGTACTTTTATGCATGATTTCATAATGTGTATAATAAATAAAGGAAGCATCCGAGTCAGTTTTCTTAACCCTTCTATCTCAGTGCATGATTTTATAATGTTCCATGACTTGTTTGAAATCCGTGTCTGTCTTGAATGCTTTAGGATTCTGCCCTTTATAATTGATCTTATCATATACACTTGTTCTTATCTCTCGTAGTACTTTAACATGATTTTTGAACTTAAAAGTTCAAGATATTGAAGAGTCGCCTAGGAGGAGATTTCAGACGGGACTAATTATGTTCAAGTTATATATATATATATATATATATGTCCTAAATTTATATTTTTTTAGTGTTAATCATATTAATTTTTTATATGTCCTTTTTTGTTTAATGAAAATCCTCAAAAGAAAAGATCGAGAATTAAATTATAATTAATTTAAGGTAAGTCACTTTATTTTTTCCCTTTCTAAGTATAGTTTTATTAATTTTATTTTATATTCATTATATTTGTTCAATTAAATATCTACCTTGCAGCCTTGAATTGAATAATCATGAAAATAGGATTAAAATTTCAATCGCGATACTTAAATTAAAAATAGAGATAAATAAAGAAAATTAACCTTTATATGATGCCAAATCTGAAACTTATTAGTAGCAACCTTTAGATCCAAGTCTTAAAATAAAAAATAATGAGTCAAAGATTAAATCTTAGAACCATAGCCTTAAATGCTTGAATAATACATGAAGTGTTGTCAAAATCAGAAGAAAGATAAAAGGATAAAAAAAAATCATACTCTATATGTTATTTGAAGGCATACCAGGGGAGTGAGCAAACCGTTGAGCGACTTCAAAAACTAACTAAATTAATTTAAACAAAAAAAAAGATATTCTTAATTAGTAGTACATGTATGAGAATGCTAAATGACAAAACTAGTCGTATTAATAGTAGAAAATGAAAGTAAAATAAAAAAATATTTAAAATCGTACTTTTTTATTGTAATATTTAATATATATATACTTGATGATTAATCCCTATATAATTTTGTCCCTAAACCAAAACCTCCTTAGAGGCCGTTGCAGAACGTATCCAAAGCTTCCATTTTGCACGTTTTTGGAATTTGAATTCGAATAAATGGGTTAGAAAGAAAAAAGATTTTCATCTTTTTGGAATAAAGATTAAAGAAAATCTCAGTTGGTTCAATCAATTCTTTGAGTTTTCTATCTATATTTCTTGCGTTTTCATACATGCGCGTTGTTTGTTGAAATCTCAACTAATGTTTCCTTGTTGCTTCATTTCTGTTCTGTATATTATTTTGCACTTCACTGAGATTTCTGATTTTACTATCTATTCCTTGATGGTTGAAAATGAAAGGGGTGGGGGTAGGGGTTTCTGATTTCAAGAATTTAAGATGAAAATCTCAATCTGTTTGTTCTGTGTATTATTTTGTTGTGGATTGAGCTATGGAGATGAAAATTTTCATGCCCCGAGGCTACCCCATGGGCATAAATACAGGACCTACGATCACGAGTTAACCCAGGCTAACCCTGAGCTGGCATGTCATAAGCATACTATAATTATCTGAATAAAAGAGCTACTATGCGGAAGCTAAAACATAACATAACCGAATAATGGGGAATACACAATACTGGTCTGAATATATATAAAACTCTAAGAGTTTAGTGATACTGAACAATCACTCAAAAACTAAAGCTGAATCAAAACTATCTATGAAAAAGCCTCTGACTGACTAGAGTTGCTGGGACATGCCCCCAGCTAACTCTAGCAAAACTGAAAATAAAATGAAAGAATAAATCTGAAAACATGTCTACTGTCTTCGATGTACGAGGACTCACCACTGAAGCTGCTGAATGTTGATGGGAACTAATCTACGCGTGATCTGAATACCGAGGACCTGAGCCTACATCATGAAAAGATGTAGCGCAGAGCATGCGTCAGTATTTGGAAGGTACTGATCATGCAGGAGAGGATAATAGCTAAAAAAACATATAAGCTGAACAAAGCATAACTAAGCAAAGATATAATCTGAACATGATGAAAATACTGAAATATACTGAGAAGAACTGAACTAAATGCAATGACCAAGTACATAACATGTTGAGACTGAATACTGAAATATAATTGAAAACCTGGTCAAATGCATTAGAATCTGGCCGTGGGATCTACTAGTAACCGACATAACCACCATGTGAGCTACCTATGGTGTCCGATGTATACACCCCATCGAAGGGACCGATATTCCTTGCCGGGGGGTATAAAGGCATGACTGGCGTGATCACTAAAATAGATGCCCACAGAGGGGACTTAACCTAGGGGGCACGTTGTTCTAGGACTATGAGGGTACGCTAAAACCCTAGTCAATTCGGTGTTGAGCCTACTCCCAACTGAATATGTATATCTAACACATATAACTGAAATACTGAATAGCTCAAAATACTGACATGCAAATATGAGAATGTAACAATTACATATTGATAATGTAACATTCAAAAATGAAAGCATGTATATCTGTTTAACTGACCTAACATGTGTAATTCATGAACTAAGAGAATCTACACAACTAGGTTCTGAGTTTCATGCAAAGAAGTAAGCAACAATTCCACAAAAACATGATAATCTAATTAGGATTACTCTAACAACTAAATCACAACTATTATCTAAGGCTTTAGAAACCCTAGGTCTAAGCAAGATATAGGAATCAAGAATCTGACTGAATTTTAGGGACCTAGTGGATGAAAGGATTCCACCAATGAGATCCCACATACCTGGTAACGAATTTCATGAAGAAATCTTTCAATTTTGGAGTTGGAACCAAAGAAAACCTGCTACGTTCTTGGAGAAAGCTATCACCCCTTTTCTCCTCTTTTTATTCTATGCTTGGAGAATTGTGGTGAATAAAGGTTTTGGTTATGTTCTGAATAGGTTAATAGGCATAAACTGAGTAAAATGACGTAGTTTAGGGGTTAAACGACGTAGTTTAGGTGTCCAACACATAGGGGAAAAGACCAAAACGACCCTAACTTAAAAACTGATGGGGCCACCGACGGACTGTAGGTCGACTGATGGTCCATCCTGTCAGTCGTCGATTGACTTCAGAGAATGGGGTTGAGGGTCACGATCTACGGACCCTGGACCACAGACCGTGGTCTGACCTACGATTCATAGGTCTGACTGTGGGTCGTGCCTTTTTCCTAAAATTTTTGGAGGAGTTGAGGTGATTAACTATGGATCTCACCTACGGTCTGTGGGTCAACCTACGGTCTATAGGTGGCCTTCGTTGGTGGCACCTGCAACTTTTGAAAATCTACAGTTTTATCCTTTCTCAAATCTGGGGTGTTACAATATCTCCCCCTTAGGAACAGTCATCCTCAAATGAAATCTAAACTAGCTGAATATGGAGGGAAGGAGCTGCAATCCCTACCACTAAGTACTGTAAACTGAAATTTGTCTGAACTGAGTTCCAAGAACATGCAAATATGCTGAAATGCACGTATGACTGAAGGAATAAGCTAAGGTACTAAGATTGAATTTACGCACGAGTAAACTGAGAGACTGGAGAGGAAACTATTATCTCAAGTTGCAATGGAATCAGAAGGAAAAAGGTGAGGATACTTGGCCTTCATGGCTGCTTCTGCTTCCCAAGTAGATCCCAACCAAGTTTGTCAAATCTCATCACCCCCTTCATAGGTGATACTTTTAGTAAAACCCAATAATTTATCTCAAACTCTAAATTCCTTCTCGTTATATCAACCTTGGACTTCCGTCTTAAGTCTATTTCTGGTGAACTGAGCTTTTCCTTAGCACCATGAACCGAATCTGGCCCAATCAAGGCCGCTTCACCTACTCATCCACCTTAGGAATAATAAGCGACCATCTCCCCCGTGAGAAAACCTCTACTTTCTGCTGATGAGCTGCACCTCCCAACTGAAGCAGTATAGGATCACTATCTTATTTTTCCTCAACTTTCGTTACCAATGAGGATTCTGATCTATTCGGGATTATCATACTACCATCTGATGTGTCCGTAAGGCTAACTCCTAAGTGAGTAAGTCGATGAACATATTTTTCTAATTCCTTCCCTTTTTTTCCTCAACATGTGCTACACTACCTTTTAGAGATCATCTTTCTGACCTTAAGGTAAGGGCTAAATCAACCTATAGGAACTGAGCTACTATCCTTCCATTCTAAGACTAGCTCGTTTGGAAACTGAAACCAAACGATCCTAGTTCTATAATCGACTAAGGCATAGCAGGAATGTAACCACTCCATGCCTAGAATGACATCAAAATCTACCATTTCTAACTCTACAAGATCTGCTGAGGTGACGTTCTAAAAGACTGTGACATGGAAATTTCTGTATAGTTGTCTAGCTATAACTAGGTCACCAATTGGAGTAGAGACTGAGAAGGATTCTAAAAAAGTTTCTAGACTGACACCTAAGATTACTGCTATAAAGGGAGTTGCAAAAGAAAGAGTAGCCCCTGGATCTAACAATGTATAAACATCTAAAAGAAAGACTCGAAACGTACCAGTAACCACATCAGGAGAATCTTCCTGGTCCTGACGAACATGGAGAACATAGAACCTGTCATGGCGCTGACCGCCACCTGTACCAGATGACAGACCCTTCTAAGTTGGACGACCTGCTTGTGCTGCTGGAACTGTAGACTGAGCCCTACTATCGTTACCTCCTTGCCCCTGCCTGGCAGAAGGGCAGTTCTTCACCCCATAACCAGACTGAGCACACCCAAAGCATCCTTCCTTGCCTGCAAGACACTCGTATGGATAGTTCTTACCACACTTTGGAAAATTTGGGTAGGTCCTATTTCCTAAAACACTCCCTTGAGACTCAGAGCCTGGTGCCCCAGTATTTTGAACCTGTCAAAACTGTGACTGATTTCCACCACCCGATTTTTGCTGAGAGTACTCATAGTTCCCTGTTCTAGCTTTCCTGCTGCCCTTAGATATTTCCCTAAGCTTATATCCCTCAACCTGCTGAGCATGAGTCATAAGCCTAGAGATATTCATATCTTCTAACAACATAGCACTTCTACACTCTGTCTTCACCAAGTCGAATACTCCAAACAAAAACTTACTCATTTGTGCCCTTGGATTAGAAACCATGCGTGGAGCATACCTGGAGAATTGGGTGAACTTAAGTCCGTACGCTTGGGATGACATGGAACCTTGCCTCAAATTCATAAACTCTTGTGACTTAGACTCCCACAACTCTCTTGGGAAGAACTTGTCCAGAAAAGCTCCAGCAAAACACTCCCAAGTCACAGGTGTTTCTTCCACACTCATGTTTTCTTTCCACTGAGTGTACCAAATGGGAGCTACATCCTTAAGTTGGTAGGATGCCAACTCTACACTATCATTACCAGTCACTTGCATAACTCCAATGATTTTCTTAACCTCATCAATAAATTTTTGTGGGTCCTCACCAACTTGCGACCCTAAAAACTCAGGTGGATTCATCCTAACAAAATCTCGAACCCTACTGCCACCAATCCACCATTTCTATTAGTAGGAACTGAACCTACTGATTCTTCTGGTTGGCTACACTTTGATCCAAAAGTTGGATCACATTCTAAAACTCTGCATTTGAAACTTCATGGTTTGGGACTGGAGAAACTGCGTTAGCGTTGTATGCATTAGTATTCCTTGGGTAAGCTCTACGAGGAGACATGATCTGAAATGCATAGCAACATATTAGAAACAAGAAATTGGATCATACCTCACGCACGATAAGAGTAGTAAAGAAAGTAAAGTTTTCTTAAACACTTCGTAGCCTTCCTCTCATTAGATGTGGTGCACTTCACACCCATTAAAAAGACTCTACTTAGTGCGACTTTCAGACATCCTAGGACTCTTAAACCTAATGCTCTGATACCAATTTTCTCACACCCTGAGGCTACCCCCTTGGCATAAACACTGGCGTAGGATCACGAGCAAGCTAACCTTGAGCTGGCGTGTTATAAGCATACTATAATTATTTGAATAAAAGAGATACTATGCAGAAACCAAAACATAAGATAACTGAATGATGAGGAATACCCAATACTTGTCTGAATATATAAAATTCTAAGAGTTTAGTGATACTCAACAATCACTCAAAAACTAAAGCTGAATCTAAAGTATGTTTGAAAAAACCTCTAACTAAGTAGAGTTGTTGGGACATGCCCCCAGCTAACTCTTGCAAAACTGAAACTGAAATGAAAGACTAAATCTGAAAGCATGTCTATTGTCCTCGAAGTATGAGGAATCACCACCGAAGCTGCTGAATATGGATCGATAAATGATCTACGCGTGATCTTAATGTTGAGGACTGGAACCTACATCATGAAAAGATGTAGCGCAGAGTATGCGTCAGTACTTGGAAGGTACTGAGCATGCATGATAGGATAATAACTGAACAAAACATATAAGCTGAACAAAGCATAAGTGAGCAATGATATAATCTGAACATGATGGAAATACTGAAATATACTGAGAAGAAATGAACTGAATGCAATGACCAAGTACATAACATGCTGAGACTGAATACTGAAATATAACTGAAAACCTGGTCAAATGCACTAGAATCTGACTGTGGGAGCTACTAGTAACCGACATAATCACCACGTGAGGTACCCGTGGTGTTCGATGTATAAACCCCATCGAAGGTCCCGATATACCTTGCCAGGGGTATAAAGGCATGAATGGCTGGATCACTAAAATTGATGCCCACAGATGGGACTTAACCTACGGGGGCACGTAGTTCTGGGACTATTAGGGTACGATGAAACCCTAGTCGACTCAGTGTTAGGCTTACCCCCAACTGAATATGTATATCTAACACACATAACTGAAATGCTGAAATACTGAATAGCTCAAAATACTAACATGGAAATCTCATAATGTAACAAATACATACTGATAATGTGACATTCAAAAACTGAAGCATGTATATCTGTTTAACTGACCTAGCATGTGTAATTCATGAACTAAGAGAATCTGCACAATTAGGGTTCTGAGTTTCATGCAAATAACTAAGCAACGATTTTATAAAAACATGATAATCTGATTAGGAATACTCTAACTACTAAATCACAACTAATATCTAAGGTTTTAGAAACCCTAGGTCTAAGAAAGATATAGGAATCAAGATTCTAACTGAATTCTAGGTACCTAGTAGATGAAAGGAGTCCATCAGTGAAATCCCATATACCTGGTGACGAATATCACGGAGAAATCTTTTGATTTCGGGGCTGGAATTGAAGAAAACATGTTATTTTCTTGCAGAAAGCTATCGCCTCTCTTCTCTTCTTTTTCGTTCTAAGCTTGGAGAATTTGGGTGAATAAAGGTTTTGGTTATGTTCTAACTAGGTTAATAGGCTTAAACTCAATAAAATGATGTAATTTAGGGGTTAAACGACGTAGTTTAGGTGTCCAATGCATAGGGGAAAAGACCAAAATGATCCTAACTTAAAATCTGACGGGGCCACCGATTAACTGTAGGTCGACTGACGGTCCGTCCCGTCAGTTGTCGATTGGCTCCAGAGACTGGGGCTGAGGGTCATGATCCATGGATCCTGGACCACAGACCGTGGTCTGTCCTACGGTCCGTTGGTCCGGCCGTAGGTCATGCCTTTTTCCTGAAATTTCTGGAGGAGTTGAGGTGCTCCGTTGGTGGCACCTACAACTTATGAAAATCTGCAATTTTATCCTTTCTCGAATCTGGGGTGTTACAAGATTGTTTGAAAATTATTGATTTGTTTGAACTCTAATTGGATACTATTTCGAACAATTTTAAATTAAAGTTAATTAAAAAGGCTCTTGTTTTGTGAAATTGTATGATGATTTTTGAGAGGAGATCAAATGATTGTTATAATTATAGATGAAAGAAAGTAATAATATTTAAATTTTATTGTTTTACTTTTCCTATTTCTTAGAATTTCATGTTACTCGGTCATTTTATTTTATGTGTTTTTATTCAACAAAACATGAAGTTTAAGAAAGTAATGAAAACTTTTGAATCAGGTAGTAGGATGCATATAATATATCCAAATATCATTTTTTTTTAAGGATCAACAAAATATTTTGCCCAACTGTTCCTTTATGCCTCTTCTATAAATACAATTAAGTAGTACTAAAATATCCTAACATTGCTCATGTTATTTAAGTTACACATCAATTCCCCATAACAATGCTTCTGTCATGCCAATGTTTTCACTATTTCTCCAACTATTCTAATACTTGTGAATGGAAATTCGTTGGTAGAATAAAAATAATTGGGGGAAGAAGGGCACACATAAAATGAATGGGAAGATCAAAAAGTTTGAATAAGAAATGACTTTTTGGTTAGATGCGTGAAATTGGATAAACATTTTGTTCAAACAAATATAGAGCCGGAATGGATGATTTTGTATCTATTATCAGTTCTTCCTCATGAGTTGAGACCGATCATTGAGATAGATGGGGGGTAAAGAAATTATCCCAGATATTGATAAACTCTATAGAAGAGTTACCTATTAGACAATACCGTTACCGTTCTATTAAGAACAAGTAGATCTACGCCAGGAGAAATTAGTACAGTAAGTCGTAGATACACTTTTTGATAATGATATCGGGGCAACCAATGAGAGATGATCATAATAAAGATTGTAAGTCATTTTCTAATGTAATTGAGATGCTACACTTTATGAAATACATAAGCTCTAATTTCTACAAGATATTTGATGTTGATCGTCTAGTAGTCGATTGTTCTACACTAGCTTTGGGAGTAATAATTAATAAACAATAACTGATCGATTATAATAATTAATCAAATTACATTAATAATTAATTATATTTGAAGCATATCACGTACACAAGCTGGTAATTCTATTTCTTTTTTAAAATTCTCTTAGTGTACTTTCTATTAATCATGAGGAAGAACTGAGAATTGACAGAAAATCATCCATTCTAGCTCTATATTTGTTTGAATAAAATGTTTATCCAATTTCACGCATCTAACAAAAAAGTCATTTCTTATTCCAACTTTTCGATCTTCCATTCATTTTATGTGTGCACTTTTCCCCCCAATTATTCTCATTCTACCAATGAATTTCCATTCATAAGTATAAGAATAGTTGCAGAAATTGTGAATACATTGACATGACAAGAGCATTGTTATGGGGAATTGATGTGTAACTTATATAACAGGAGCAATATTAGGATTTTAGTACTACTTAATTGCATTTATAGAAGAGGGCATAAAGGAACAGTAGGGCAAATTTTTTTGTTGATCTTGAAAAAAACATAATGATATTTGGATATATTATACGCATCTTACTACATGTTTCAAAAGTTTTCATCACTTTCTTCAACTTCATGTCTTGTTAAATTAAAATACATAAATAAAACAACAGAGTAACATGACATTCTAACAAATAGGAAAAGAAAAACAATAAAATCTAAATATTATTACTTTCTTTCAAATATAATTATAACAATCATTTGATCTCCTCTCAAAAATCATCATAAGATTTCACAAAACTGGATCCTTTTTAATTAACTTGAATTTAAAATTGTTTGAAATAGTATATCAATATATTTCAAACAGATCGACGATTTTCAAACAATCTCATCACCACAACTCAATCCACAGAGATTTCTACCGACCTTTCAATTTCTTGATGGTTGAAAATGGGAGGGATGGGGGTGGGGATTTCCGATTTCAAGAACTTAGGATGGGGGGAGAATTACCCATGGAAATTCTTAATTTTTTTTCTACTAAATATGAGTAAAACCACCCCTCTTCACCATTTTTATTTGAACCCTACAACTTTAGAATTAGAGGTGGAGACGTGCACCTGATGTATTTCATCTGTTACCTGTTTTGAAATGCAATTACCAGATTGTCGATGTTTTTGCTTATTCTCTCCTTGTATGTTTTCGTCCAATCATCTTAACACAAAATATGACATATGTTTCTTATACTGTGTTTACCATTTCTTGTTACTCTACTTCTATTTTGGTATTCATCACATCACCTTTGAGGATTTCCGATTCCAAAAATTAGGATGAATATCTCAATTTGTTTTGTTGTGTGTATTATTTTGCACTTCACACTGAGATTTCTGGTTGGTTTTACTATCAACCTTTGATGGTTGAAAATGAGAGGGATGGGGGTGGGGGTTTCAAATTTTAAGAACTACCCATGGAAAATCTCTTTTTTTCTACTAAAGATGAATGTACCCACCCTACAACTTTAGAGTTGGAGGTAGAGATGTGCACCTGATGTGTTTCATCTGTTTCCTGTTTTGAAATGTAATTTTCTCTCCTTGTGGCTTTTTGTCTAATCATCTTAACACAAAATATGCCTTTGTTTGTCATTTTTTGTTACTCTGCTTCTATTTTGGGTATTCATTACATCACCTTTAACTTTAATGTTTGAACCACAACTATAATTTGTTGAGAGGAATGGCTACAACATCAGCTTACCTGATTCAAGAGATCAGAATATAAATACAAATTTCTAACAATTGGAAAATACATTGGTGTTATATGGTATATTATTTGCATTCCTAGCATCCTTTCCTCATGTGCACATTCATTGTTTTTGTATTGAATTTCTAATTTTGTTAAATTAAATGTAGTCATCGACATATTAGCCACAAAGCCCAACGAAGAATTATGTTGAAGTGGAAGAGATGTCAGAACTGATCCTTCAGGTCCATTGTGTATCTTTTTCCCCTTGTGCTGCATCTTCTATCTCAGCAAAGCCATGATGTATTAGCTGGACAGATGACAATGTTCTATATTTTGCATTGATTGGAACACCTATCCATTCAAAGCATTGATGGACACTACTTTAAAATAAAGGATCACCCGCAGACCTTTGAGAAATGTTAAATATATTCAGCGTAGTCATCGGTCAGTCACCTATCCTAAATCAGTTTATGCTTTTACATTTTCTTTTTCTAAATTTTTTGTTTCAGAATGATTGGATGAATCGTTGTTAATAGTCGTTTTCTAGACATTCTCAAGTTGGAATTACTGCATCTTTTGTTTGTCTTTTATTTAAAAACAGTAACATGCCAAGCCACATTACCAACCTCCATGACTGGAGTGATCTCAACTTTTTTTGTCATTTATTGATAGACTAGTAAAATTAGATATCACGAAAGTTATAAAATAATACTTAAAATCTATCAATCATTAAAACTAAAACACTATATATTTTTACATACAAGATTACGTAGTAAGGAACATTAATAATGTATAGAAAAATGAAAATTATAACATTTTATCATTTATCCTTAATAACATAAGCATAAATTTATGACTGTAAAAAAAATACCAAGATCTGTAACATAAGCAATGGTGTCAGTGAGCAGCTCAACAGGAGCAAAGTAAACGAATATTTAATTGTGTAGAAGAAGAAGAATAAGAAGTTCAGAATTTTCGTTGTTTTAAAATGAAAGGAAATCCTTTTATTTATAGAATACAAAGGGTAGTGTGAACAAATGTTTGTTGTGCCTTATAGGAAAGGTCACAACTATATGGAAAAGTTTCAACCTTCGGAAAGGTCACAACCTTTCGTAAAAGATACAATTTTTCATAAAAGTCGCAACTTTTCATTCAAGTCGCAACTTTTCATAAAAGTCACAACTTTTCATTAAAGTCGCAACTTTTCATAAAACTCACAACTTTTCATAAAAGGGAAGGCTAATTTTGGAAATAAATAAATTAAAATGGAATCTTGGTTTGTGGTGGCGCCACGTAGGCAGGCCTCAGGTTTTCTTGTATATATATATATATATATATGATATATGATATATGATTGGGAAAAAATGGGACTACGGTGGATTGAACCTTGCATCTAGAGAATGTAAACTATACGTAGAGTGTGTGCAGAACTTATCCATCTTGTGCGAGGTGGAAAGACTGTTTCCAATAGGCCTAAAAAACAAGTTGGAAACAATACAAGAGTAAAGAAGCAATGATGATACGAAAGTATCTAAACCAAAAATAGTAGGATAAGAAAATGTAATAGAAAATATTTGTAGTACTAATAAGGAGAAGAGGGAGCAGAAAAGGTGCTTCAACGATGCTCTTCCACAATAAAAGAGAGAAATTGATCAGCTACTAGCAGGATGGACTGCAGCTGGCGAATTTTTTCCTTGATTTCAACTGCAAGGGGGAGTACTTAACCTTCAATATAACCCAGAACAATAGAAATAGAATCAAGCCACTCTTTAGCAGCTTGTTCAATTATGAAAATCTTAGATGGTCGAATCAATTCTGTGATTTTTCTATCTTTATTGATGTTTCCTTTTTTGCTTCATTTCTGTTCTGTGCATTATTTTGCACTTTTACTATGAACCTTTGGTTTTTCTTGTAAGATTTCTTGATGGTTGAAAATGGGTGGGGGTTTCCGATTTCAAAAATTTAGGATGAAAATATCTACTAAATATGAATGTACCCCTCTTCACCCTTTTGCTCTATTGATGATTCGAACACTACAAATTTAGAGTTGGAGGGTGTTTATGTCATAATCCAATTCCTCAAGTCATGATGATACCTACTAAAAACCATGAGTAGGTAAGCCAACCCGTACCCAAGACGTAATGTCGTGGGAATAAGGGTAGAACTAACAGAAATAACACTACAACGACAAAACGAGACCGAAGCGGAAGCAAGCCAACAACTATATACAAGAGAATCCCTCCCAGAATCAGGAAGTCACAAGTACAGAGTTGTCTAAAAGAAAAGTACAAGTCCCAAAAGTTGACCACAAGCAAAGCCGTCTGAAAAGAAAAAGACTAGCTAAATATGTACAGAAGGAGAAAGCCTGATATAGGATGTCAAGTGCTCACCCATGTCTCTGATCCCAAAAGCTACAAAAGATGGCACGAACAATCACTGTTTGTAGCTGGTACTAGAACCTGCATCACAAAGTGTAACATGAGTACCAAAACAAAGGTACTCAGTAGGCTTCAAGGCCGACTGTGAAAGAAAGGTAAAAATAATATGAAAAGATAGAATCTAGACACAAAAAGGTAAAATCGGGTATAAAAGAAAGCACCCAAGCATACTGAAAGTAAGTCTAAGTAGAACTAAAATAAACCTAACTGGACCCCATAAGCCTAGAAGGTACACTCGTCCGCAATTTAAATAAAACTCAAATGTTCTCCCTTAAGCTCGACAGGTACACGAAATAGCTAAATCTACTAGAAAAAGGAGTACCACGAGCGAGATTCAGGCTCCTAGCCCAAGTAACCACAGGTACTCAACAATCTAGTCAACTCCAAGTCTGTCTAACAAGAGTGACAATCAATCTAGGCCACCCAGCCAACCAGTTTACTCCCAACCCAGCTAGCAAGAGTGACCCGGGGGTATGTCAACTCCGAAGAGGATATCCAACATCAATATCAATATCAAGCCATCACGGAACAACGTCCACACACAAAGAATCACCAGAAGGCTCCAAGCCTAGAACAATCCAATCCCAAGTCATCGTGAAAGCACAAAATCTCTAATAACGCATCAGAGCTGCATAAATAGGGTGAGAGGACAAAATATCTATAAAGCTGTGACATTGCCTAAACTAAGGCTCATACTATCCGACTCAAGTCTTCTACTTCAGTCTACAAGGATCTTGTCCATTCGAAACAATGTCGGAGAAGAAACAAGGCTACACGAATCGCAAGTCTAAGGCAACACTAGTCAAATTCACAATAGCATGGAACACATACAAACCCCAACTAGCATGGTACTACACCCAACAATAAGACCGATCATCCTTAAAACATGGTATCTAGGAAAAGAAATAAGAATATCTAGGTACCCACCCCCAATTCACTCTAATCAGCATGAATTTATGCATTCAAGCTTAATCTAAATAGAAAGGAAGTCGTAACCTACCTGAAGGCCGACCGTGTACTCTCTAAATCCAGATGGTACTTCTTTAGCATAGATACATGAACGACTGGATGAACTCCATACAAGTTGGGTGGTTTTGTTAACTAGTAAGCCATTGGCCCCATACCTTCAAGAATCTCAAACATACCAATGTAGTTGTTATTGCACGCAAACTCCGCCAAAGACAAAAACAGGTCCCACTGACCTGTAAACTACAAAACACATACCTGGAACATATCCTCTAAAAACTGAATAGTGTGCTCCGACTACACATCGATTAGCTGGTGAAAACTTTTCTATGATCAACACGGGTACCTAACTCCTCTGGAAAGATCCTCCAAAATCTGGAAGTGAACTGAGGACCCCTATCTGAAATAATGGATATCGGCACCCCATGAAGACAAACTACCTCCCGAATATAGAAACGAGTCAACCTCTCGTCATTGAAAGAAGACTTAACGGGAAGGAAGTATGTTGAGCACTGTAGGACTATTACTAAATAAGAGCATGTCACTATAATGAGGTGTTGTTTACTTTGAAGTCTTAAGAATTTCTACTTACTAGCTAGTAGATAAAATCTACTATGTACTACTTCTCAATTTTAATTTCATATTTACTTTTAGTTAATGCTTGATGTCATTTCATTATTTTTGCTATCCTTAGCTTATTCTTAATTAATTTTGACCGATTTGGAATCTTTTTTTTTTCAACTGCATTTTTTTATTTTGGCAAATTGTATCCGGTTAATATGTATATGCTAGTGGGTGAACATCGAGTTTTTAGAACAATATGTTGCATGCTTATGAGAAATGAAAAATAACAAAACAGTATTGTAATTTGATGATAAATTGAAGACTTAATGTTGTCCTTTTAGCTATTTAAATGGTTTTCCATCTAACCTCCCGTGCAACTGTGGTTGCACAAGGAGAATAAAAGTTATTGTAAATACCCAATATATGAATATCATAAATTATTTCCATCAACCTTTAGTTTGAATCGTGGAATACTAATCAATCAAGAGCAAATTTTAGAAAGGGTATAGTTAGAATACTCTGATAGTTTGGAGAAATGAACAATAAAGTTTTCACAAAAAACAAAGAAGAACCATCTGATCTTCTCCAAGTGTGATAACAGATAAACAACTTCAATTTTTCCAATCATGTCATACACATTTGAATATATGTCATTAATGAGTTGTGAATGCCCAAAAATAAATTATGGTCTCTTTTTTGGATTTGTTGTTGAAGCACAAGATTCAGATAAGAGATGATTTTTCTATATTTGATCCTTTTCTTATGGAATTCCCCTCGTTTCTTTTTCTATAGTTGAGATGAGATGTCATATAATACTTTTGCTTTGTAAAGAGATCTCAAGGAAGTATTTGGAAATGTTATCAGTTCATCTAGGAGGCTTGAGATGAACAAATAAGTATTCCAATACAAACAATGAGATATAACCAATTCCTTAGTGGAAACTAATGACCATGGGCGTACAGTCAACATAGGTACAACTTAAATGATTTTAAAATTCTTTATATGATTCAATTTACACTTATATCACCTTAAATTTTCAACCATTAGAAAGTGTTGTAGAAGTATTTACAAATTGTGTAATGAGCTCAAAAGATCAACAATGATCTCAATATAGCAAGTTTAATATAAAATAAGAGTTGCTCGGAGAATTTTTAGGTGCACGGTAATATGCAATTAATGTTACTTTGGAACACTTAATTTTTTCCTTATGACTGCCTATTTGTGTCGAAAACAAATTCCTTTAAGGTGATGGTAGTGAGTGTATTATACTAGTTGAAAAAAGAGCCCTATTATGTGGTCGTAAGATCCCGGTATGACCATTAACTTTTCTATTATATCTTTATTTATGTATTATGCATATTCATATGACTGGTCAGTTTGGAATATGTTTAGTTCAAGAAGTAGGATAATGAAAAAGTTTTATCTACACTTGGAGTTTACATCAACCCAATAAATATATTACATGTGTCTCTTATCAATTAACACATACTTTCGAGGTCAGCATTGTAGCAAGTTATTTTTATAGAACATTCAATTTTAGGATGCTAATATAGAACGTTTTTTGCTGAGTGTGGAACGGGAGAAACCTTTGGTATTTTGTCACCTAAAAGGGAAAATTGAGAATACTTTAGACTATCATTGTTTGATTTGAATTACTTTCATGTAGGTAATTGTTTAGCTTGTATTTTATAAAGGAATTTGTGATTTTAACCTAGGGTTCGAAATTAAATTTTGAGAATTTTGTTGATATCTCATTTTACATATGGATCAATATTATTAAAATTTCTCCAAATGCACAAAGGGACTTTTGTGAGTTTAACGGGAATAAACAAGCGAGGAAATGGAGAGTTGCTTGACGATATTTTGGATAACTCGAACTTTTCACTTCTTGTAAAATACTGTAAGAATTTTTTTCATTTTAGAGACATAGAGAACATTGTTTAATCAATTTATTGGATAGAAACAAAATATGGCTTTAATTGTTATCTTTGTATCTTCCCTTAATACTCTTAGTTTTTATTCCATAGATTGATATAATTCATCTACTCTTATATGTTTTTTTAGAATGTTTTTATTACATATTTCTTATGTTGAAATATCATATTTGGTATTCGAGAATCTTTAGTGTTCTCCATTCCATTTGATCCTGGAGTTCCACTTCATGTGCAGAAGTGGAAAGCTGAGAAGACATCAACACACCTCCAAAAATGAAGAAGGAATATTACATTGGCGAGATAAACCAGGACCCTGAAAACCAAAACCCTGAAAGAACATCTTTACAATCTCAAATGCATTTTGCATTCCTGAAATACAATCAAGAATGAGATATAATCGAAGGAATTTTCCAAATCATTCCTGAAATACAGTCAAGAACGAGATCTACACTAAGGAATATTTCTGTGATTTGACAAACCTAAAATGCAGACCGCATATCCATTTTATGATGAGTATACGGTATCATAAGGGTGACGTGATGACATTATTGTAATATTTTAGTTCTTAATTCTGAGTCTTTAAATAGACCTTTTTTCTAGGGTTCTGAATGACTATCTTCCATAAAATATCATTATTTTCTAGAATTTTTATTTGAATTATTGTGGGATCGACAATTGTATACTTTATTATTGCAAGTATTGAGTTTTTATTCCAACATTCAGATTGTCTCTTGATCGTTCTCTTTGTATGCTTAATGTTCTTTAATTATTACAATTCTCTAAGTCCCTTGCGCAAACTTATGAGTATCTAAACTTCATAATAAGGATTATGGGACCTAAAATAGGCGTAATGATACGAGTTTTCATACTAAATCTTCTCACAAAGGTGTTGGTCAATGTGCATTTATGGTTCTTTCTTAAAGATTGGTTTTTGATGCTTGCAAACACTGAAGTTTGCCTGAATTTTGAACTTGTTTGACAAAAGAAATTAAATTATTTGATATGGTTTGATTTTGAGATTTAAAAAACCAACTAAATTGATTAAAATAAAAAAAGGATCCAAATCAAACCATGTAGACCCCTAATTAGAAGTACACTAGTTTCTAGGCACGTGCATTGTACGTGTGTCCAATATAGTTTTTATATATATATTTGTTAGAATGATTAAAGTTCTATTAAAAAATATGCATGTAATGAGTTATAAAATGCAAAAATTACAAATAAATCCTTAAAATGTTATAAGAAACACAATGAGGGGTGAATTTTCATGTTTGAGATTAA
This sequence comes from Solanum piurae, assembly GCA_029582685.1. Taxonomy (NCBI): domain Eukaryota; kingdom Viridiplantae; phylum Streptophyta; class Magnoliopsida; order Solanales; family Solanaceae; genus Solanum; species Solanum piurae. The sequence continues at coordinate 50,370 of JAJOOO010002312.1, forward strand.
TTTCTTTTAATCAACTGTGAATTTTCAACTTTGGTTAATAGTTAGGAAACTTCTAATAAAGTCATTAATGGCTAAGTTGAGCCCAAATAAAAATATAAACTTACGACAATCAGAAATCATAGAAAATTTATTAAGAAAGTATAATAGCTAACACAAAATAATAAACAAAGAAAAAAATACAACATGCACAATACACTTTCTTCTTAAGACTTTAATCGTACAAATATAGATGGAAACAATAAATATATAATTAGAACATAATTTTTCAAGTACTTGTTGATACCTTATCCCATAACTCATCAAAATTCAAGAGTTTTCTTCATCAAGTCTGTAACATCTCAGGTTTCAAAAAGGGAAAAAGTTGCATAAACTGTAGCTACTAGTTCAGGTCTACGAGACCAGTCTACTATTCGTAGAAATTTTGAAAAGAATCAAGTTTCTTAACTTTTCTACGAGTGAGTAGGACGGTATGACAAATGGTCACGACTCGTAGATAGGGCTCGCACAAAGGTCCCAGGCTTAGTGAAATTTTAAAAGTCAAGTTGATTTCTACGGTTGGGGTCTATAGACCATAGTAAGTCCTATGGGTCTGTAACATCTCAGAAATTTGAACTAAGATTGAACAAGAGAGAAGGGAAAACCATGGAGGGCTTCACGAGTCGTGAAGAGGACCACGACCCATCACCCTACGCATAGTTGTGCACTCAGAAAAAGGTGAAACACCACAGACCACTATACGGTCTATGGAGCTCCACATGGGCAGTGAAGTGGCCCATGTAGGGGACACATAACTACCATGACAACTGTGAAGGACCACAGATCAGTAGACGGTCCGTGGAGCTTCATACAAGCCGTGAAGTGGCTCATGAAAGAGGCTTGACATACTTTGAGGTTTGGGTCAACTTCAAACAAAAATATCTTTCAGCACAAAAAAAATGAGAAGGCCCATGACCTATCAAATTAAAGAACTCTGGACCTTCTTTCCGACGCCACCAAGTTTGCCTAATTCCAAGCTTGGACTAAAAAGTTATGCCCTAAATAGTGAAGTCATGTTGGGCAGAGCATCTTCACGACCCACTTGATTGGTCGTGGTGCTCTACACGGCCCATGAAAGCCTGTCGTGAAGTCACTTCGTCAGCTTTTAAGTCAGGGGTCACATTGGTCTTATCCCATATGTGTTTGGTACTTAAACTACGTCATTTAATGCTTAAAAACGTTGTTTTACTCAGTCTAAGCTTAGTAAACTACCCAGAAACTACCTAAAAACCCTCTTTCTCCTAAAATCATATAACTTAGAAAGAAAAGAATAGAAAAAGGCGATAGTTTCTCCCAAGAACAAGCAGAAGTTTTCTTCAAGTTCAACCACGAAATACAACAAATTTCTTCGTAGTTTTCGTCAGCAGGTATGTGGAATTTCACTAGTGGGTTCCTTTCACCCATAAGGTCCCTAGAATTCGTTCAGTTCTTCAATTTTTCATAAATTGTTCAGACCTAGGGTTTCCAAAACCTTGGTGATTCATTGTGAATTTAGCTGCTATAGTTCCACGATCTAAATAACATGTTTCTTGAAAAATTTGCATAGTCCCTTGTATAGAACTCAAAACCCTAGCTTGTATTAATTATCAGCATTTCATGAATTATACTTTCTTTCAGTATATAAATATGTTGCATTCTCATTTAGAATATTAGTATTTTGAGCTACTCAATATTTCAGTGCATTTTAGCTATACATATTTAGTTGAGAGAACACTTAGTACCGAGTTGGACTAGGGTTCAACATTCCCTCAAAGTCCCAGAACTACATGCCAACGTAGATTCAGAAGTCCCCTCTATTGGGCAACTGTTAATAGTGATCATCCCATAATCATGCGTTTATACCCCTGGCAAGGTATATTGGGTCCTCTCAATGGGGAGTATACATCGGACTTCATGTTTAGCTCACGTGGTTTATGTCAGTTAATAGTTTATCCCATAGTCATACTCTTATTGCATCGACCATGTTATCAACATTTACTTCAGTATTCAATTCAGCATGTTATCTTCATGATTAGTACTTGGTCATTACATCTAGATTAGTTTTTAGTTATACTTCAGCACAACCTATTTCCATTTTAGTTTATATTGCTTAGTTTATATTGTTCAGCTTATATTATTCAGCTTAGTATTATTATCTTGGATGCTCAGTACATTAAAAGTACTGATGCATACTTTTGCACTACATCATTGTATGTTATAGGTTCACGCGCTCAACATCCAGATCACACTTAGTTCGACTTCCAGCCCATACTCAACGACTTTAATGGTGAATCCTCATAATTCGAGGATGGTTCTTTATGATTTTAGTTCAATTATCTTATTATTAGTCTTTCAGTATATTTTTTAGTTAGATGGGGACTTGTCCGAGCATCTCATCAGTATTAGAGGATTTCAGGCATAGAGTCAGTGATCAATGTTTTTGGGGTTGTTTCCCATGTATATTCAGATATATTTTAACTTGGGGGCCTTTTAGTTTTGACTCACTTTACAGTTATGCACCCACTTACTTAATTATATTTTCAGTATGCTTGTGATATTCCAAAACTCAAGGTTAGCTTGGGGTCACTTTTGATCCTAGGTCCAATGTTATGTCTAGGGGCTAGCCTAGGGGTGCGACAAACTTGGTATCAGAGCATCAACTTCAAAAGTCCTAGGGTGTCTAAAATCCACACTAAGTAGACTCTCTTTCATTAGTGTGAAGCACGCCACACATATGAGGGGGAGGCATCTAGGTGTTCTAAAAAATCTTCACTTATTTTGCTATTCTATCGTGCGTGAAAGTGTTATGAAACTTCACCTTTTTAATCCATCGTTATACGTTTCAGATCATGCCTCCTCATAAGGCTAACATATGGAATGCTAACATACGCAATGCTAATGGAGTTCCTCCGGTCCCAAACCGTGAAGTTATGAATTTAGAGTTCGGTAATGCGATCTAGCTTTTCTCTAGCCAACCAGAACAATCAATAGGCCAAGTTCCTGCAAACCCCACAAGTGGATCTGCTGCATCCAGGGTACGAGACTTTGTTTATATGAATCCGCTAGAGTTTCTAGGGTCCAAGGTTGGTGAGGACCCATAGAACTTCATTGACGAGGTCAAGAAGATTCATGAGGTAATGCAAGTGACTAGTACTGATAATGTTGAACTAGGATCGTATCAACTTAAATATGTCTTATATCTGGTTCACGTAGTTAAAAGACAACGGGGGAGAGGATGCAACTCCTGTGACTTGAGATTATTTTACTGGAGCTTTTCTGGATAGGCTCTTTCCGAGAGAGTTGAGGGAGTCTAAGCCATATGAGTTTATGAACTTGAGGCAGGGTTTAATGTCAGTCCAAGAATACGGGCTAAAGTTCACCAGCTCTCCAAGTATGCTGCACGTATGGTTGCAGATCCCAGAGCATAAATGAGCAAGTTCTTATTTGGAGTATTAGATCTAGTGAAAACTGAGTGCCTGAAGGCTTTGCTATTAGGGAATATAGATATCTATGGACTAATGACCCATGTTCAACAAGTTGAGAGGGATAAGCTCAAGGAAATGGCTAAGGATAACAAGAAGACTAGAACAGGGAATTATGAATACTCTCAGCATATGTCGAGCGGTAGAAATTGCTCACAATATCAGCAAAGGTCTACAGCCCCAGCGCCTTTATCAGCTAGTGCTCGATCCCCTAGGTTTTGACAAGACTAGAAAGGAAGGGAATCAAGCTCTAAGTCTCAGAGAGTGTTTCAGGTAACATGATTTTTCCATCTTGTCCAAAGTGTGGTAAGAAAAATCCTCGCGAGTGTCTTGTTGGTAGAGATGGGTGCTATAGGTGTGGTCAGTCTACTTATAGGATGAAGGATTGCCCTTTCCCCTGGCAAGGACAAGGAGGTAATAGTGTTCAGTCTAGAACTTAAGCAGCTCCAGCGAGTTGCCCCACTCAACAGGGTGCCTCATCTGGTATGGTCGTGGTCAGTGCCAGAATAGGTTGTGTACTCTTCAGGCTCGCCAGGACGAAGAAGATTCTCCTGATGTGGTAACTGGTACGTTACAAGTCTTCCATTTAGACGTTTATGCAGTGTTAGATTCAGGGGCTACATTTTCTTATGTAACTCCATATATAGTAGTAAACTTTTGTGTTAGTCAAGAAACTCTCTCTGAACCCTTCTCAGTCTCTACTCAAGTTGGTGACCCAATTATAGCTAGGCAGGTATACACAAATTGGCCTATCACAGTTTCTCAATACGTCACTTTTCCAGACCTTGTAGATTTAGAAATGATAGATTTTGATATCATTCTAGGCACATATTGGTTACATTAATGTTATACCTCAGTCGATTGTAGATCTAGGACCGTTCGGTTTCAGTTCCCAAATGAGCCAGTCTTATAACAGAAAGGTAGTAACTCATTGCATGTAGGTCGAATTTTCACTTACCTTAAGGCCAGGAAAATGATTTCCAAAATATTTATCTATCATATTGTTCGGGTTAAGGATTCAAACTCCAAACCCCCAACTCTTGATTTTGTTCCAGTGGTTAATGAGTTTCCAGAAGTGTTTTTCAAAGATCTTCCCAGAGTTTCTCTCGAAAGGGAAATCGACTTCGGAATAGATCTCCTTCCAAATACCCAACCTATTTCGGTTCCTCCTTAATAAATGGCTCCAGCTGAGCTTAAAGAATTGAAAGATTAGTTGAAAGACCTTCTAGATAAGGGCTTCATAAGACTTAGTATCTCTCCATGGGGTACTCCAGTGTTGTTCGTGAAAACGAAAGATGGTTCTCTTAGAATGTGCATTGACTATCGTCAGTTGACCAAAGTAATAAAATCCCATCCCTAGGATTCATGACTTGTTCGATAAACTTTATGGTGCTAGTTTCTTTTCTAAGATAGACCTCTGATCCGTTTATCATCAGCTTAGAGTCAGAGTTAGTGACATCCCAAAGAGAGCCTTGAGGACTGGTATGGTCACTATCAATTTGTAGTTATGTATTTTGGACTTATGAATGCTCCCACAACTTTCATGGACTAAATGAATAGAGTGTTCAAACAATATTTGGACTTGTTCGTCATCATCTTTATTGATGATATCCGCATTTATTCTCAGAGTGAGGACGAGCATGCAACTCCTCTGAGAGTTATTTTGCAAACCATCAAAGGTTGCCAGCTATTCCCTAAGTTCAACAACTGTGAATTCTGGTTACAGTCGATCTCTTTGCTTGGTCATGTGGTATCATTCAAGTGGATTCTCAAACAATTAAGGCACTACAATACTGGCCTAGACCTACCTCTCTGACTAATATCAGGAGCTTCTTGGGTTTGGCCAGTTACTACATAAGGTTTGTTGAAGGATTTTTATGCATAGCTTCCCTATTGACCAAGTTGACTCAAAAGAAGGTCAAGTTTCAGTGGTCAGATGAGTGTGAGAAAAAAATCTTAGAACTAAAGACTAGGTTCACTACAACTCTTTTCTTGACTCTACCAAATGATGGTTATATGGTTTGTTGTGATGCATGCAGGGTCGACCTGGGTTCTATATTGATGCAACAGGGTAAGGTCATAGCTTATGCTTCCATACAACTTAAGGTCCATGAGATAAACTTCCCGACTCATGACCTTGAACTTGCAACTGTAGTGTTTGCCCTAAATATTTGGAGACGCTACTTGTATGGTGTTCTTGTTGAGGTGTTCACAGATCATAAGAGCCTCACTATGTCTTCACCCAAAAAGAGTTGAATCTTCGTCAGAGGAGTTGACTTGAATTCCTCAAAGACTATGACATAAATGTGCTCTACTACCCGGGTGTGGCCAATGTAGTAGCTGACGCCCTCAGCAGCCTATCCATGCGTAGTGTGGCTCATGTTGAGGAAAAGAAGAAGGAATTAGACAAATTTGATCACCGGCTTGCTCGATTAGGAGTTTACCTTATGGACACGTCAAATGGTTATGTGATAGTCCAGAATGGGTCAGAATCTTCATTGGTAGTGGAGGTTAAGGAAAAATAGGATAGTGATCCTATAGTACTTCAGTTGAAAGGTGCAGTTCATCAGCAGAGAGTTGAGGTTTTCTCCCAAGGGGGAGATGGTGTACTTCGTTACTAGGGTTGCTTATGTGTTCCGAATTTGGGTGAGTTGAGGAAGCAAATCTTTTCAGAAGCCCATAATTCAAGATATTATATACATCTGGGTGCCATTAAGATGTACTGTGATCTACGGGAAGTCTTTTGGTGGAATGACATAAAGAGAGACATCACATATTTTATGGCTAAGTGTCCTAACTGTCAACATGTTAAAGTGGAACATTAGAAACTAACATGTGTGACTTGAGAGATTAGCATTCCTACATGGAAATAGGAAGTGATAAGCATGAACTCCATTACAGGTTTATCTCCTACTCGCACACAACGTGACTCCATGTGGGTGATAGTGGACAAAGACTAATTCAGCTCACTTCTTGGTTTTCAAGACTATAGATGCAACGGAATATTATGCTAGACTCTACATCAACAAGATAGACAAGTTGCATGGGGTTCCCTTGTCTATCATCTCAGATAGAGGTCCTTAGTTTACATCTCATTTCAAGAAATCATTTCAAAAAGGTCTTGGCACTCAGATAAATCTCAGTACAAGATTTCATCCACAGACGTATGGTCAGGTAGAGCGTACCATTCAGACCTTAGAGGACATGTTGAGAGATTGTGTGATCGATTTCAATGGTAATTAGGATGATCACCTACCTCTCATAGAGTTTGCCTATAATAATAGCTTCCATTCCATTATTCAAATGGCCCCTTATAAGGCACTATATAAGTGTAGATGTGGGTCTCCGATTTGTTGCTTTGAAGTAGGTGAAGCTGCCTTGATTGGGCAAGATTTAGTTAATGACACTATGGATAAAATTTAGCTCATCAGAGATAGACTAAAGACAATTCAGAGTCATCAGAAGTCCTATGCAGATGTAAGGAGAATGGACTTAGTGATAGAAATTGATGATTGGATTTTCCTGGAAGTGTTACCATGAAAGATGTGATGAGATTTGGCAAGTGAGGGAAGCTCAGTCCCAGGTATGTAGGTCCTTATAGAATCCTGAAAATGGTTGGTAATGTGGCTTATAGGTTAGAGTTGCAAGAAGAACTAGCAGCGGTCCATTCAGACTTTCACATTTCCTTGTTTAAGAAGTGTGTGGGTTATCCAACATCGATAGTACCTTAAGAGAGTGTGGCTGTGAAGTATAGCCTTACCTATGAAGAGATTCACATTGAACTTCTTGACTATCAGGTTCATAGGTTGAGAAATAAGGAAGTCGCTTTAGTAAAGGTTTTATGGAGGAGTCAGTCCATAGAGGAAGCTACTTGGGAAGCAGAAGTAGCCATGATGGACAAATATCCTCACCTCTTTCCTTCCTGTTTATTTTCAACTTGAGGTAATAGTTTCTCTCTGTTATTTCAGTAAATCATGTAAAAATTTAGTCTTAATATCTCGTTCGATCAGTCATCATTGCATTTCAGCACATTTGCATGATTCAATTAGATATAAGTTATGATTCAATTAGATATAAGTTTCTAGTACTCAGTTGGTAGGGATTTCAGCCCTTTTCCAAACTTAGCTTGTTTAGACTTCATTCAAGTACGAATGATCCCAAGGGTGAGATATTTCAACACCTCAAAAATCTAAACTAAGATTAAACAAGAACGAAAGGCAAACCACGGAGGGGCCACGGGGTGTGAAGAGGACCACATCCCATCACCCTACTCGTGGTTGTGCACGCCACAAAAGGTAAAAATCCATGAATAAATAGATAGTCCGTGGAGCTTCACATGGGACGTGAAGTGGTCTGTAAAGGTGTCACGCCCTGAGACTACCCCCCGAGACGCGGACACAGGACCTAGGACCACAAGTGATCCCAAGCTCACCCTGCTGGCATGATCGTGAGCATATCAAAGATAATAAATTGATGCGGAAGCTAAATCATAATTAAAATGAAAAGATGGGGAATACCCATATACTATAACTGAGATAAATGATAACTGATGAGTTTAATACAAAGAAGGTATTAAATCAATACTAAGTTAACTCTAACTATGTCTGAAAATAGCCTCTAACTGACTAGAAATGTTGGGACAGGCCCCAGCTAAGTCTAGTAAAACTGAAACAAAAAAATTAAAAATACTGAAAAGAAACTCATGTCTATTGTCCTCGGAGAATGAGGACTCACCACTGATTCTGCTGAACTGGAGATCGGGAACCGATCTAAGCGTGATCTGGATGCTGAGAACCTGAACCTACATCATGAAAAGATGTAACGCACGTATGCATCAGTACTTGAAAGGTACTGAGCATGCGGGATAGAGTAAAGCTGAAATAACATATAATTGAATAAGCAATAAAGCAAGAGCATAATCTGAACATGATATAGATACTGAATACTGAGCTAACTGAATGAAATGACCAATTTATAACATGCTGAGAATGAATACTAAACTGTACAAATGTGGTCAATGCAACAGAGTCTGACTGAACTGTGGGAGCTACTAACAACTGATAATAAAACCACATGAGCTAAATGTGGAGTCCGATGTATACGCCCCATCGAGAGGACCCAATATACCCGGCCAAAGGTATAGAAGCATGCTGGCGTGATCACTAAATGATATTGCCCACAGAGGGGACTTACACCTACGTGGCTCGTAGTTCTGGGACTATATGGGTACGCTGGACCCTAGTCCAACTCGGTATTATGCTACTCCCAATAGATTAAGTGATTAACACATTATGACTGAATTTTTGTAAGTTTTGGGATAGCTCAAACTGAACATGCAAACTGTGAATGCAACAATTAAACTGATATTGATGCATTAATAACTGAGGTATGTATAACTGAATGACTGAAATATCTGACCTAGCATGTGTAATTCAAGAACTAAAGAAGTACATAGCTAGGGTTCTGGAATTCATGCAATAAACTGAATATTAGCACACTAATCTGATTTGGATCATTCTAACAGCTAAGAACCCAATAATTCTAACATTCAAGAAACCCTAGGTCTAGTCATAATAAGGGAATCAAGAAACTGACTGAAAACTAGGGACCTAATGGGTAAAAGGAACCCACTAGCAAAATCCCACATACCTGGTGACGAATTCCACGGAGAAATCTTTTGATTTCGGGGCTGGAACTGATGGAACCTTGCTGCGTTCTTGAACTAGGGTTCTTGACTTATTTCTCCTCTAAGCGTTCTAATTTTCTATGTTTTGATTAATGACTTGACTTAGGTAATTTCTAGTTATGTTTCTAGGCTTAAACTGACTAAAACCTCATGATTTAGGGTCTAAAC
>JAJOOO010002313.1:0-38684 GCA_029582685.1 Solanum piurae
GGACACATTCAACATTGAATAGGTACTCCTAACATGTATATGATCACACATTCATATAGGGGTAATATAGGTAGGGGTCATTCCACAATAGTACTTAATATAATCAATCATGTAGACCACACCTTATCCCTAACATTATCATTCAAATTATACTCCTCATCATCAACACACTTTAAACATGATGCTAGCATTGAGGTTTTCATACATAACCTTCATAGCATAACTTCATAAACATATGCATCATAATCATAAATTCACTTCACATCTATTGCCTTCAAGGCCATGATCTCAACATGCATAGATAGACAAGAAGTAAACACCGCCACCATAAGTGGGTCAAACCACACAACATCAATTCTCATACTATAGACTAGAAGTTAGGTTAACTTACCAATTCTCCAAGCCATGATCACCACGGATCAATCCTCAAAAATTCATAATCAATTGATATAGATGGAAATAGGAATCAACAATGTATTTCACTAACATAAACATAATCTAGGTACAATTCTATAAACAAAGGGATCAACCCATAACTTTGCCCATAAGGCCATAATTTTCAACTCATCAATATACCAACAATTCAACATGAATAAGTATAGATAATCATAGTAAACATCAATCCAATCTAATCTAAACATAATTTCACCAATAGAAATCATATTCACAAAGACCCATATCATAGGCCAATTTTTGAGAATTTGGAGATCATGGGTTCTTCAAGAATTCCTTTGAAAATTATCTTAAAAACCTTAATTACACACCAATTCATCAATAGAATGAATTAGAAAATCATTTGACAAAGAACCCATGGTTAGATTGAAAATTGGGAATTTTGGTCTTTGAATCTCTTTTGAAAATCTTTGATAGAACTCCTTGAATGAGAGGTTATTCAAGAATCAAGATTTACCATACCTTAATTATTGAAGAACCGTGAAATTGAAGAACAAATCAGTTGAAAACCCATCTTCTAGCTTGAGCTTCATCAAGGTCTTCAATGGAGTTTTGAGAAAATCTATTTTTGAGATGGAAGGATCAATTGAAGAATGGGGTCTAATTCTAGGCTTTGGGGTTTAAAATACCCTAAAATAGGTATAATAACCGTTTATCATAATTCCCCAAAGTACCCCTCACTTAGTTGGACCTTTTAAACAAGTCAAACTTGAGTTCTATTTTGGCAGTTTTCGTCGAGGATCAAGTTCGCGACGCGGAGGTGTTCCCACAAGTTTTCATAAATTATATTCCGAGATAGTAGAGTCCGCGATGTGTCCGCGACGCGAACCAAACTTTTTGTCCATTGGTGGAGCAGGTCCGTGACGCGGAGCCACTCCCTCCAAGCACAACTTGCAAGCTACCTTGGCAGCTTGTTTGGCCAAGGGTTGGGGTCCTCCTCGGGGACCCTTAGGGTGGTCCCGGGGCCTAGTATTCGAATATTTTGACCCTAAAAATATTTATTAAGACACTAGGGTCACCTCCACTGATTTTTTATTCCAAACAACACATAAAAACATGCACAACATACTAGAACACACCAACACGTAAAATACTAGTTTCTGAAAGTCTTGGTCGTCCCTTGACGTTTGACTTCCAAACGCTTTAAAACTGACTAAAAAGCCTATTATTCATTATTTTAACAAGTTATTAATGCATAAAACCCATGTGAGTCTCTACTTTATCCTACTTTATTTTGAGGGGTTTTACAATTCATGCATGGTTCATAGTAAGCTCATCACACAAGGCATCGACACTAAAGTCAAACAAGACTCCACACTTTTTCTAGTGTGCAATGATCATCACAAGAGAATCAATTTGATATATGGCTAATCACAAGGACATGCAAAGAGTTCACATATTGTCTACGCAACTTCCTTTTACCTCATCGTAGCTGCACACTCATGTTCATTCGGTCATGAGCACAATTCAAGTCATCGATATTGATCAAAACCGAGACATAAATTTTGCAAAAGAACAGCCGCATTCAACACACGAGAGGTGGCAAATTTTTTTGGAAGGGTCAAAAGGTCAAAATCATTTTGCAATTTAAAACAAAAGGAGCCACAAGCTCAAACATCCACAAAAATAGTATTAAGAAAATCATTATAGCTCACAACTCAAATACTCAAAAAAAACACGATTCACGAGTAGCACAGAAAGGTGGGCCTCACCCTACCACAATAAAAAAAACATTTGTCCTCAAATGAAAATAACAGAATATCCAGAATTTAGAATAAAGAAAGAAAGGAAGGGAGGTAGAGAAAAATCATGTCTACACAGTCGCTCTATCTGTTTGGGCATCAGTGCCCGATGTGTCAGACTGGAATTTGATAATGGCCCCCGGAGCTGCTTCAGAAGATTCAGCGGCAGTTGACTTACTAAGATTGTCCAAGTCATGAGCCACCAAAAAGGAGTGGATAGCTGTTAAGAATCCAAGTCTCCACGATGGAATAGTGGGGTCTCGGGGATTTGTTCACTTGTTGGCACTGGCTTTTTTCCGTCATTATACGTTTTTGGAGGATTTGTTGCCTTTGTATTTTTCCTGAATTTTTTTGCTCTTGTTTGTCGGGGTGGCATATCTCTTCCAGCTACTCTCGGTCTAGCCATTTCCGCAAAGCTTTGAGAAAAAGTTAGAAAGTATTCAGACAAAAGCAAGGCAGTTCAAATGCAGAATCACTTCGCTGAACCAGTTGGCGAAGTGCTCAACCATTTAGGCGGTTCGCCGAGTGCAGTGCATAGAGAATACAAGGGTGCAGACAAAGGGCAAACAGAAGTTTTTCGGTGAGACGCCGAAGACGTTCGGCGACATCATGCTTCTCACCGAAAGTTACATAATTCAACATCACATTTAGCATTAAATTAAAGGTGAGATGGGGATTTTATGAGAACCACCGAGTGGTTCGGCAAGCTCGACCTAGCTCGCAAAATGACCCAACGTGCCTGCTTTCGACCCAACTTCCCAAATTCAACCCTGCAACCCCTGAAAAAAATTAAAGCACGCACAACTCAAATTAGGCTTAGACCCAGTGACAATCATGCACAACCCATGATTTTTCATCTAATTTAAAGCGCAACCTTCAGGAATAAACTAGTTAACTTTGTACGGGCAAAATTTGAGAACCTAACAGGCGAACAAATATTCTAATCTTAATAGAGAGGCCGAGTGCACATCATCAAAGATTAACATATTACAAATGAGTACAATTTTGATAAAATGAACGCGGGGTTTGAAGTACCAACCTTTTATGCCAATCAAATGGATATTAAGATTCTAGGAAGTCATGTAATCCAAATCGCAGCACAATTCGATACTAAAATTACTCCAAAAGTGCATGAAATGTAAAACTAGAGTGCATGTCTGAGTTTTGGAAGATGAAAAAGTGAGGAAAAGGGAATGAATTTGAAACATTAAAACTTTTGTCTTGAAAAATCATCCAGTTTTTGCCCATTGGGCGACATTAGTCGGGATCGCCGAACTATTCAGCGTAACGCCAAGTAGTCATTTGCCTCGCCAAATTTTACAGAACCTCCAATTATTGTGGGGCTACAAATGGTGATGTCCGTCGAGATCATTGACATGATTGTTGATTCGCTAATAATTTCCTATACTCACCGAGTTTTACAAACTCCAATGTAAATTTTTCTTGACTCTAACTGCGGTCGCCGAATCTTAGCTCACCATCCTGTACTTGTCGATCACTCTTCACACCATTATTTTATCAAAGCAAAATAAAGCAATAAATGATTTTGGGTTGCCTCCAAAACAGTGCCTTAGTTAACGTCGTGGCACGACGCAAGTCCACAATCAAACTCTATTTTTGGGGTTAGCCATAGTATCAATAGGCAACCCCCAATTTTGTTGCGAGTGTAGATCGAGCAACGCATGACCCATAAGGTTCTCGAGCAGCTGGACAACTCTGGAATGAGACCAAATCAATCGCTTTATCCCTTCAATGTCTTCCTTCATTTCTTCCAGCTTTCTATCTTGCTTAGTCACCTTGTGGAGAATGATTGAGAGCATTCCCTCAAGGAGTTTAACCTCATTGTACTTAGGAGTTCTTCGCTCATGAGGAGGGCTGTATTTATCCTTCCTCTTGTACTAGAGTTCGATCTTCACCATCTTTTTGGCCAACTCATCAATCTGAGTCATTAGGTGGCCAACATGAAGTCCTTTTCTACTTCTTGGTGCATTTCAGCCTTTTGATTAAGAAGTTGAGCTGCGATCACATATGGTTGTTTCACCATGCCTCCCAGAATGAGTTGGTCGACCAACATCTTGTTTCTGGGACCAAGACTTCTGTAGAAACAGTGAAGGAGGACTATGTTGGGAATAATATGAGTTGGGCATTGAGTGATCACTTCATAAAACATTGCCCATGACTTGTGGATCCGTTCACCTTCCAATTGCTTGAAGTTGAGGATACGATCCCGGAACATCATTACCTCTAATGGAGGAAACTCTATTAGCTCCTGAGTATTGCTCGCCATGCTCACTTCCTCTGTTTGGATACAAACAAACCTAAAAATTAAGTTAGTAAACTACTATTACCAAAAGCAAAGTTCATCTTCACCAAAACTTTTCACGTAACACCACTCCCCGGCAGTGGCGCCATTTTGGTATTTGTGTAATTAAGACACAACTTCCAATGCAAGTGTCTACAATAATACAATAGTACTGTAACCTAACTAAGGGTTGGGGTCGAGTCCTAAGGGAGCAATTCCTAAAAATTAGTGGTTAAGCGTGAAAATGCTAAAGCTAATCGTAGCTAAAGACTTTAGTGAATATACACATGACAAATTAAAAGGTTTGATATGAGTGTCAATTATCAATGGGGGGTTTATAAGAAGGTAAAGAGGAAAATCAACAAAAATAAATAGAGATACGGATGCTGAGACGGGATTCTTGAGATGTGATAGGAATACGGGTTAGACTAGATTATTGGGTACATGCTTTTGATAGTAAATCCGTTGAATATTTGTGACTAGGCTAGCTATAGTGGGGGTAAATTTTCTCTCGAGCAACCTACCCCAAATCAATTGGGTTACTCTCGGACGCTCACTTGCCGCATGAAGAACAACGTCCGTCTTAGCCCACTCACTCTCTCGAGCTAAGATTGTGGGAGAAGGACTAGGGTTCACTCTATCGAGTTGAAGCTCATGTCGACCCACTACCACCGACCATTAATTTAGTAGTCTTAGTTTTATGACCTCTCTCTCGAGAAAGCCGAAAACACAAAGGTGAAATCAGATTTACAACTATAATTTCATTAAGTTCCACCACAACTACTCAACGAAATCACATCTGAACAATAAATAAATCATCAATAAGCCAGACCCCACATATAATCTAACCCATATTCACAAAATCACACCCCAAGAATTGAGGTTTTAGCTACACATGTAAAAGAGGTAAAAATGTATACCAATTTCAGCTTCCATCAATGGGTATGAAAGATTAAGTCTTAAAATAAGTCAAAAGTGAAGAATACACAAGACCCAAGTCCAAAATCTTGGAGTTGAAACCCTTGGAATCTTCAAGTTCTTCAAAACCCTCTCCAAACTTAGAGTGAATATTCTAAGTCTGATATTAAAACATAATAATAAAACGTGATAATAATAATTTCTACTCTGATACAGTAGCCACAAAACTTCAACCAGTATTTATAGTTTTCAGAAAATGTGCTGTGAAGGATCACTCGGCGAAGTTAGTCAGTATCACCGATCAACTCGGAGATCCACCCTTTGGTCTAGTTCATCGCAGTCTTGCATTAGCCTTCAGCATCATAGTGTTTTGGATCATTGGGCAACATAGTACAGCTTCGCGGAACTGCTCGGTGACACGTGGACTACTCCTTTTCACCACCGATTTTATCCTTTCCTTTAGGGATCAGCACACTGAAACAAAAGGAGCGGATAAGAGATTTTGGCGACTCACCGAACGGGTTCGGCGTGCTCAGATCTTTATTACTTCGTTCTTTAGCTGCCTCTATTCCTTTTTGCTAAGTAGTGTCCATGCTTTCCATCAAACTCCAAGTACTTGAAACTTAAGTGTTTTCATCAAATATTGAGACAAAATATGTATTAGAGGACTCTAATTTTATCAAAATATATCCCTAAATGAGTCCAATTTGTGGACTCATCAATGGGCAAGCGAAGTAAACAATCCAAACTTTAGAGGATATGTTGAGAGTGTGTGTCACCAATTTAAATTTGTAAAAGAACAGCCACATTTAATCACAAACAGAAGGTGGCAAAATTTTTGGGAGGGTCAAAAATCATTTTATCATTTAAAAGAAGGAGCCACAAGCTCAACCATCCACCAAACCAGTGTAAAAAACAATTATGGCTCAAAAACCTTAATATATAAACAAAACCAATATTCACAAAAGGTGGGTCTCACCCCACCATAAATAAAGTCATTTGTCCTTAAATGCAAACAAAAATATCTAGAAGTTAAAATAAAGTAAGAAAGAGAGGGAGGTAAAGAAGAGATCCTATCTACACAGTCGCTCTATGTGGCTGGGCATCAGTGTGCGGAGTCATCTCAGAAGGAATTGTAGTACCAGACCTACTAGAAGCTATCATTGACGTCTCAGTCAGCGATGTCTGGATCACCGACTGCATAATCATCTCTTGAAGATCCGGTAAGTCCCCATATATGTTATCCTCTCGTATCTCTATCTACTCCTCATTGGTCTAAGCATCCTACTCATCAACTGCTGCCTCCTCCCTGTGTACATCTTTGGTGATACCCGGAGGAATCGTTGTAGCCTCCAGCAAAGAAGTAAAGTTGGTAGACTTCAGATAGTCTGTGTCCTTCCTCAAGTCTTCTACCTTGGCTTTCAAAGCCGTAACCTTGGAGGTCTCCCCGTGCCGGCTCTCACAAGTTGTGACTCTAGTAGCCAGATTTTCAAAGGAAGCCCGAAGGGGAGTCAGTGCAGCCATAATAGCAACCTTAATCATGAAGGGAACAAATCTCTCTAACCAAGTCTCCCTCACGTCACCTGAATGGGCTATATGCCCCATCTTCAAGATCATCGCCCGAGTAATCTTTGTCTGCTGGGAAAAAGCAGAGCTACCTGGAGACTGTGAAGAAGAGGGAGGGGCAAAAGTACCTGAAGGCCCGGAGGCCGGAGTAGGCACAGAGGCCTCTGTAGGTATGTAATCAACATCAACCTCGAAGAAGTATTTGTTGGAGGTGCTCTCCTTCTATTAGCCTCCTCATGAGTGTACTCGGCCTCAATACGCCAGATGTCAGTGGAGGAGGAAGGTCTCACCTTAATGTCGCTCATGTCGTCCCGGGGCAATCTGGCACGTCGGCATAACTCAGTGATCATGACCTGGAGTGGTAATGAAGTCTGTCTCTTCTTGGACCTCATGGCCATCTCTTGCTCAATGATAAGGCCTAGGTCAATGCGCCTCTTGGATATGATAGACGTAGGCATGATGCGTTAGGATGATGGAGGACAGACTCATTCTGGGATGGCATAATGGTACCTCTGATAAAGCGAAACATGAACCAGGCAGCAACACTGATGCTTATCGTGACCAAGGACACTAACTACGGTTCGAGTGTCTACGATCGTCGATAATATGATAACCCAACCGAGGGTTGGGGTCGTGTCCCAAGGGAGCGGTTTTGAGAATTGATAGAAAAATAAAATGTAGTTCTAACTAGTCGTAGCTAAAGAAATTAACGATTAAATATATTGTAAATAAAAAAGGAGTGATACAAAAGTGTCAAATATCAATTTGGGGGTTTTGTCACAAGTAAGTAAAAACAACAAAATTAACAAGAAAATCAAGTATGGGGACGAGTTCTTGGGGTGTGACCGCAATACAAGTTGAGATAAAGAGTTGGGTACATGCTTTCAATACAAAATTTGCAAGATAATAGTGACTAGGCTAATCTTTAGATGGAAATAAGTTCCCTCTCAGTCAATTTACCCCGTTTCAAATGCGTTCCTCTCAGAAACCCATTTGCCGCATGAAGACCAACCTACGCCTTACCCCACTCACTCTCTCGAGCTGAGTGTTAAGATATGGGACTAGGGGTCACCCTCTCGGGATGAACCTCATGTCGACCCACTGCTTAGGCCATCAGTCTAGTTGTCTTGGTTTCGCGACCTCCCTCTTGGGCAAGCCGAAAACACATGGGTGGCTTTGTATTTTCAACTACAAACCTATTAACTTAAACCACAACCACTAGGTGAAATCACCATTAAAATACATCTAACCTACCAGCAAGCAAGACCCAACAATAATATCAACACATATTTGCTAAATCACACCCCAAGAATGGAGGCTTTTAGCCACACATCAAGAAATAAAAATTTATACCTTCAATGATGTTGAAATCAAATGGGTATAGAGAAAGAAGTCTTGATTTGAGCAAACAAGGAAGAATCCAAGTGACCCACTTCCAAATTGAAAGAGGTGAAACCCTTTTCTTCTTCAAGTCTTCATACCCTTACAAACTTGAGCGTAAAATAAAAATAGTACTAAATCCAACATCTGATAATAAAAATATGATACTAAAATCTGATACTAAGCTATAACTCTCAACGAGTATTTATAGTATTCAAAAATATGTGTTGTGGCGGATCACTCGACGACATTAGTCGTAATCGTCGATCAACTCGGTGATTCCCCCTCTGCTGTAGTTCATCGCCATCTTGCACCGTCCTTCGGCAGCGTCGTGCTCTGTGTCATTGGGCGACATAGTACTGCTTCGCAGAACTATTCGGCGACACGCCGACTGCTCCCTTTTTCCGCCGACTTGATCCTTTCCTTCAAGGCTCAGCATACTAAAACAAAAGGCGAAGTGAGACCCTTCGGCGATTCTCCAAGTGAACTCGGCGGTCCTCAAGCCTTCATTTTCTTGTTCTTTTCTGTCTTTTCTTTCATTTTTGCACCTAAGTGTCTATGCTTCCACTAAAACTTGAAATACCTGATACTTAAGAATTTTCATCAGCTATTGAGATAAAATAAGCATTTGAGGACACTATTCTTTTTAAAATAAAGCCCTAAATGAGTCCAATTTGTGGACTCATCAACACCCCCAACTTAAACTTTTGCTTGTCCTCAAGCAAACTCAAATTCAGCTATTAAAAGAGAATGTCTAAATTAGTGCTACTTACGCAAAGATTTAACTGTGTACTCAAATATTCAAGTTGTGACACACCAATATCAAAGATTCTCATGTTCACAATACTTTCTACTAATGTATGTTCAAGCTCAACGAAAGTATCTAAATGCCCTCACACAAAAATGATTCCATATTCCCACATAGAGGCTACTCAATTTAAGACAGGGAATCAGATGCAACACTCACACTCAAAAAGAGGAACACAATGCATGTTTTCACTCATAGGTTTGCCCTTATTTTCCAATCGACTTTTGGTTCGGCTTACTCAAGATCAAAAAGGTATTTTCAAGGCTTGTAATGGGGCTTAGTGTAAAGGTATGGTCATTTAGGCTTAGTGACTTCTTCATCCTCGTGAGATGTGGTATTCTCAAGGCATCCCCTTCTCTTCTTTAATAAATTCTTTTTCTAGTGCTTCTAAGTCATCTTTTTATTCATCTCCTTGGATTGCTTGGAAACCAAATTTCTTTTGTACTTTTATTCCACAACTTTTCTTTTTTCATTCTTTTCTTTTCTTGTTCTTTTTTTTTTTCATATATGGAGGATTTCCATTTTTCCACAACACCATGGGTTAAGGGAGACTTTTTCTTGCACTTCTTGACTTGTCCTTTTCCTTTTCACCACACCCCCACTTAGGTTTTTGGCCTAAGTTGGCTATTCACTAAATCTCAACTCTAGAGGATTATAGGTAGTGGGTTAAGTAAGGTCTAGGGTTCATCAAGATTCTTCCAAAGAAAGATAAGGCTCAAGGGGTGTTCAAAAGAGTTTCACACGCTCACGGGTAGGCCACAAAAGAGGTATATGTCAAATTGGCTCAAAGTCTTAAAAAGATGCCAAAGATCAGTTCAAGAGCACACCTTACTAAATCAATCAGACTAACGAGGCAAATTCTAAATCAAGGCATCGACACTTAAGTCAAACAATACTACACACTTTCGCTAGTGTGCAATGGTCATTACAAGATAATTAATTTGATAAATGGATAATCACAACAAGATTGAAAGAGTTCACATATTGTCTATGCAACTTCATTTGGTCTCATCGTAGCCGCACATTCGTGTTGGTTCTATTGAGAGCACTATTCAAGTCATCAGTATTGATTGGAACTGAGACTTAAATTTTGCAAAAGAACAACCACTTTCAACACAAGCGATGGCGAAAAGTTTTTGGAATGATCAAAATCATTTTTATAATTTAAAACCAAAAGGAGCCATGAGCTCAATCATCCACAGAAATCAGTATTTCATATAATTAAAAATACACAACCCAACTAAAACACAAATAACCATATCAAGCAAACAAGGTGAGCCTCACCCCACCACAATAAAATGTACTTGTCCTCAAGTGCAGGTAATAAGTATCAAACAGTTAAAGTAAAGAAAGAACAGAGCAAGAGGTAATGAGGGGATCCTATCTACATGCTTGCTCCATTTGTCGGTGCATTGCTACCGATAAGATAAATATGTTTATTAATTGATTGACCTATTGTGCTTGTTGAAATACTACTGAGAAGCTAGGCGGCGATGCAATCCAAGACCACGCACAAACCAATGAATCAAAATACTCCAGAAGTGCAAAAAATATAAATTGTAGTGCAGGTGTGAGTGTTTGCATAGATAAAAAGCGTGGGAAAGTGAATGAAGTTGGAAATTCTAAACCTTTTGTCTTGTAAATTCAGTCCACTCAGTAGCGTTAGTCAAACTCGCCAACTCACTCGGCGATATGCCGACTATTTAGTTCTCCGCTGAAGTTTACAGAACCTTTGGTTTATGGAGGTTCAAACGGCGGATCACATCGTGATCACCGACGTGATCAGTAATTCGCCAATGATTTATAAAACTCGTCGAGTTTTATAGACTCTAATGTGTGGAATCAAATCGCGGATAGGATCCAGTTCACCGATACTTTTGGCGACTCGCCGACTGGATTTATCACTCGCCTATATGCACCCTTTTGTTCACTCTTCATACTTTTCTCTGCACAATCAGCACAACATTATGTTATCAAAGCTAAAGAAATTAATACATGGTTTTGGGTGGCACGACGCAACAACGCCTTCTGGCGTCTTCTAAATACACCATTTCAACCAAAGAAATCTCTTGACAATCTCTGAAATATAATTTCAGATGTTGACCGTTCACTTTAAATGGAGGTCCTTCCTGATGTTCAATTTCTATTGCACCATTGGTGAAAACTCGTGTTACTCTAAAAGGTCCAGACCATTTGGATTTGAGTTTTCTAGGAAAGAGTCTAAGTTGAGAGTTGTATAACAAAACCCAATCTCCTACCTTGAAGTCCCATTTGAGTATTCGAGCATCATGCCATTTCTTCATATTCTCTTTGTAGATGGCTAGGCTTTCATACGATCTGAGTCTAAATTCATCCAGTTTGTTCAACTACTCTACCCTCTCCCTTGAAGTTTTTGACCAGTCCAAATTTAACGCCTTCAATGCCCACAATGCTTTGTGTTCTAGTTCGACGAGCAAATAACAAGACTTACCATAAATCAATTGATAAGGAGACATACCGATAAGTGTCTTATAAGCAGTCTGATATGCCCATAGTGCATCATCAAGTTTCCTAGACCAGTCAGTTCTGTTGGCATTTACTGTCTTTACTAGGATACTTTTGATTTCCTGATTTGACACTTCGACTTGGCCACTTGTCTGGGGATGGTATGGGGTTGCTACCTTGTGATTCACCCCATATTTACTCAGTGCCGTTGAAAACAACCTATTGCAAAAGTGAGCCCCCCATCGCTAATGATTATCCTAGGAGTGCCAAACCTTGCGAAAATGTAGCGTTTCAAAAATTGGACAACACTTTTTCCTTCATTGTTTGGAAGTGTGATGGCCTCTACCCATTTGGAGACATAATCTACAGCCACCAAGATATATTTATTTCCAAATGAGCTTACAAATGGGCCCATGAAATCGATCCCCCATACATCAAATAACTCAATTTCCAAGATAGAAGTGAGAGGCAACTCGTGCCTTCTAGACATTATGCCTTGCTGCTGACATTGCGAGCATTTATTTGCAAATTCATGTGCATCTTTGTATAGGGACGGCCAATAATAACCACTTTCGAGGACCTTAGCTGCAGTGTGAATACCACTATGGTGACCTCCTACCGGAGATGCATGGCAGGCATGGAGGATTTTTACTGCTTCCTCTTCCGGAACACATCTCCTAATAACATGGTCAGCACATTCTCGAAACAAGTAAGGATCATCCCAAAAGTACTTTTTAACGTCGAACATGAAATTCTTTTGTTGGTAAAAAGTTAGCTCATCGGGTATCAATCCACTCACAATGTAGTTTGCAAAGTCTGCATACCATGGCACGGATTTGAGAGATATAGCAAAGACATGTTCATCGGAGAAGGAATCGTCCATGTCAACCTCACACCCAACATCTCCTCTTCCTTCCAACCTTGATAAGTGGTCGGCCACTTGATTTTTGCAGCCCTTCCGATCCCTCACCTCAAAATCGAACTCCTGTAGTAACAACACCCACCTTATCAATCTTGATTTTGCAAGTTACTTCGCCATCAAGTAGCGGAGTGTGGCATGATCAGTGTGTACTATTACTTTGGTTCCTAGCAAGTATGCTTGAAACTTTTTAAATGCATAGACCACTGCGAGCAACTCCTTATCCGTGACTGTATAATTTTGCTGGGCACTATTCAGAGTGTTGCTTACATAATAAATTGGGTGAAATAGTTTGTTGCGCTTTTTCCCCAATACTACTGCCAATGCCATCCCATTAGCATTACACATTACTTCAAAAGATTCAGACCAATTAGGACTGATGATAATTGGGGTGGATACCAATTTTTCTTTCAGACACTTGAATGCGACAATACAAGCATCATCAAAATAGAATTTCACTTCCTTCTCTAGGATTTTGCATAGTGGTTGTGCAATCTTTGAGAAGTCCTTAATGAACCTTCGGTAGAAACCTGCATGACCCAAGAAGCTGCGAATACCTTTTACTGAGATTGGTGGGGGTAATTTCTCAATGACCTCAATTTTTGCCTTGTCAACCTACAAACCTTTTTGCGACACCTTGTGCCTAAGAACGATTCCTTCCTTCACCATAAAATGACATTTCTCCCAATTGAGAACCAGATTCGTATCTACGCATCTTTGGAGTACCTGTCCCAAGTGTGTCAAACACTCCTCAAATGTGTCCCCTACGACTGAAAAGTCATCCATGAATACTTCCATAGAGTCTTCAACCATATCCGCAAAAATAGACAACATGCACTGCTGGAATGTTGCTGGGGCATTACATAACCCGAATGACATCCTTTTGAATGCAAATGTTCCATAAGGGCAGGTAAACGTGGTTTTCTCTTGGTCTTCCGATGCGATAGAGATTTGATTGTAACCGGAATATCCATCTAAAAAGCAATACCGCCCCCTTTATGAATAACCGGTCTAGCATTTGATCCATAAAGGGCATTGGCAAATGGTCTTTCTCGGTCCATGAGTTAATCTTTCGATAATCCATGCATACTCACCACCCAGTCACCGATTTTGTCGGTAGAAGTTCTCCTTTTGCATTTGGGACTACGGTTATGCCTCCCTTTTTTGGTACACATTGCACTGGACTTACCCACTTATTATCTGCGATAGGGTAGATCACTCCTACATCTAACCACTTGATAATCTATTTCTTCACCACTTCTTGCATTGGAGGGTTCAATCTACATTGATGCTCCACACTAGATTTACATTCACTGTCAAGCCGAATCTTGTGAGTACAGATCCCAGGAGGAATTCCTACGATATCGACTATTGTCCATCCAATAGCTTTTATATGCTTCCGCAGTACTTCAATGAGCAATTCCACCTTCCCTTTGAGGAAATCAACTGCAATAATCACTGGTAATGTGTTATTAATTCCTAAGAAGGCATATTTTAGATGAGAGGGTAGGACTTTTAATTCCAGATGCAGGGGTTCCTCTGTTGATGGCTTTGCAGAGGGACTTTCTCTATTTTTCAGGTCGATGTCTAACTTGATTGGATTGCTTGAGTATACTCCTAGCCCTGATAAGTCAGCTACCATTTCACCATAGCCTTGAATTTCGGATTCATCATAGTTAGCTAGCAAAACCTCAAGGGGTTCATTCTTTCGAATTACATGGCTAACACTTTCCACTGCCTCATCTATAACATGATAAGTAGACACCACATGTATACTTGGTTGCTTCATGGATTTACAGATATTGAAGGTCACCTCATCATCGTTCACACGAAACTTCAATTTTCCGCTTTCGACATCCACCAATGCTCTCACAGTACCAAGAAGCGCCTTCCCAAAATAATGGGAATTTCAGCATCGATTTCACAGTCAAAAATCATGAAATCAGTCGGAAAGATGAAACGATCCACTTTTACCAATATGTCATGGAGTATCCCCACTGGGTGCTTGATTTATCGATCAAGCATAAGGAGTCTCATTGTGGTTGCCTATGGTTCACCTAAACCAAGTTGTTTGTATATTGCATAGGGCATCAAATTAATGCTTGCTCCCAAGTTGCACAAAGCTTTCACGAATTGGAGCATGCCAATTGTGCATGAAATTTTGAATGCCCCAGGGTTTTCTCTCTTAGTGATTGACTCATTTGTCATAATTGTGCAGCAACTATGGGCACCTCAAACATTTCATACTCCAAGCTCCTTTTCTTTGTAACCAACTCCTTCATGAATTTGGCATACCCCCGGCATTTCCAGCAATGCTTCTACCAGAGGGAGGTTAATTGACAAGTTCTTGAATACTGACAATTTTTTTTTGAACTTCTCATCTTCATTCTTCTTTTTCAAACGTTGAGAAAATGGTGGGGGTATTTTGGGTAAAGGGTGTGTGATTTTCGAAGCTTGGATTTGTTGCTCTGCATCATCTTGTGGTTCTTTGGCAAGGTTTAGTGGAATAGGTGATTCATGCTCCTCTATAACCTGGCTCTCTTCCTTCATGCGAGGATCCTCATCTACCATCACATTCCCTTTTTCCATCTTTCCACTACGGGTTACCACAGCCAGGCCCCTTTCATTATCTTCCATTAGTGTTTTAGAGGAATATTTCGTTGTTAATAGACTCAGTTGACCTTCGAGTGTTTTGATGGCGTCAGCGTGAGAATTTACTTTACTGTTTAGTGATGAAAATTCATCTCTCATTCCTTTCAGCAAATCATAAGAGCCTTCAACTTTATCAAGTATGCGTGACAATAGATCATTTACCCGAGGACTACTTTTTCTCCCTTTAGATTTCAGGCTTTCACTCAATTAGGTACGGTTTTCCTCATGGTCATATTGCTCAGTCCAATTGTGGCAATCTCTCCTTGATTCTTCATCCCTATAATGGCTCCAACCTTGATTCCCGCCCCACTGTTGATAGCGTGGGTGGAAACCTTCCTCATATCTTGTGGAGTTCCAACCTTTATTCTCCCCCGGTCTTAAGTAACCCGGTGAAGAACCTCCCTCATTTATTTTGGAGTTCCAACCTTAATTCTCCCCCGATCTCAAATGACCAGAAGGGGAACCCTCCTGAACTCGAAATACTTCATACGTCCCCTTCACGTGCTCCTGTATCACTTCTATTTAAGACAACATTTTTTTTTATGTTTTCGTCCCTTTCCCTTTCTTTTTCGAGTTGTTCTTGTGTTAATCTGAAGCACAATGGGAAAACTTGGTCATCTTTTATGTACCATGCTTGATTTACTTTAGTCATGCCATCTAGGAGAAATGTTGCTACTTCAAATGATTGTAACATTATTCCTCCTTGCCCCAGCTGATCAACTATCCCTTTATTAACTGAATCCAGACTACGGTAAAAATATTGGAGCAGTAACACACTCGGCAATCCATGCGTTGGACATTTTTGCAAAATTCTCTTAAATCGTGTCCAGGATTCATGAATTGGTTCGCCCTCTTTTTGATTAAAACTTTGAATGTCGTCTCTTAGTTTCATCATTTTTTATGGATGGAAGAATCTTTCATGAAAAGCCGTCACCAGCCCCTCCCATGACTTGATGGAGTTCTTTGAAAGCTCAATGAACCACCTAGTGGCTTCCCCGGTTAATGATAGTGGCAATAAGAGCAGCCGTATGCATTCCTGCATTAAATTCTTGAATGATAGAGGTGTGCACATTTCTATGAAGCTTTGTATATGTTCATACGAGTCTTCATGCTCTAACCCTCCATATACACCTCTTGAATGCATGAGATGGAGTGTTGTGCTAGTAACTTCAAATGTTGCATTTCTGTCTGCTTGTGACATGCGGATTGCATTCATCTCACCCACTTCGGCAGGGTTGAACACTATTAATATCATCAATATCATTTCGATGAAAAGCATAACCCACTGGATTACTTGCTTGGCAGAGCTATCTTCATCGTTCACACTCATATGGTTGTTGAAACACACAAATGCTCAAAACAAAACTGAAAATTAGTTTAGTAAACTACAACTAAGAAGAACAAAAATTCTACTAATCTAAAATTCCTCAAATAACACCACTCCCTAGCAGCGGCACCATTTTGATGCTTATCGTGACCAACAACACTAACTACGGTCCGAGTGTCTACGATCGTCGATAATATAGTAATCCAACCGAGGGTTTAGGTCGTGTACCAAGGGAGCGGTTTCGAGAATTGATAGAAAAATAAAATCTAGTTCTAACTAGTCGCAGCTAAAGAAATTAATGATTAAAAACATTGTAAATCAAAAAGGGGGGACACAAAAGTGTAAAATATCGATTTGGGGTTTTGTCACAAGTAAGTGAAAACAACAAAATTAACAAGAAAATCAAGTATGGGTACGAGTTCTTGAGGTGTGACCGCACTACAAGTTGAGATAAATAGTTAGGTACATGGTTTCAATAGAAAATTTGCAAAATAATAGTGACTAGGCTAATCTTTAGATGGAAATAAGTTCCCTCTCGGGCAACTTACCCCGTTTCAAATGTGTTCCTCTCGAACACCCATTTGCCGCATGAAGACCATCTTACGCCTTACCCCACTCACTCTCTTTAGCTGAGTGTTACTATATGGGACTAGGGCTCACCCTCTCGGGCTGAACCTCATGTCGACCCACTCCTTAGGCCATCAGTCTAATAGTCTTGGTTTCGCGATCTCCCTCTCGGGCAAGCCGAAAACACATGGGTGGCTTTGTATTCAAATACAAACCCATTAACTTAAAGCACAACCACTAGGTGAAATCACCATTAAAATACATCAAACCTACCAGCAAGCAAGACCCAACAATAATATCAACACATATTTGCTAAATCACACCCATGAATGGGGGTTTTTATCCACACATCAAGAGAAATAAATTTATACCTTCAATATTGTTGAAATCAAATGGGTATAGAGAAATAAGTCTTGATTTGAGCAAAGAAGGAAGAATCCAAGAGACCCACTTCCAAATTGAAAGAGGTGAAACCCTTTTCTTCTTCAAGTCTTCAAACCCTTACAAACTTGAGAGTAAAATAAAAATAGTACTAATTCCAATATCTGATAATAAAAACATGATACTAAAATCCGATACTAAGCTATAACTCTCAACGAGTATTTATAGTTTTTAAAAATATGTGTTGTGGTGGATCACTCGGTGACATTAGTCGAAATCGCCGATCTACTCGGCGATTAACCGATCAACTCCGTGATTCACCCTCTGGTGTAGTTCATCGCCATCTTGCACCATCCTTCGGCATAGTCGTGCTCTCTGTCATTGGGCGACATAGTACCGCTTCGCGAAACTATTCGGTGACACGTCGACTGCTCCTTTTTTCCACCGACTTGATCCTTTCCTTTAGGGCTCAGTACACTAGAACAAAAGGCGAAGTGAGACCCTTCAGCGATTCACCAAGTGAACTCGGAGGTCCTCAGGCCTTCATTTTCTTGTTCTTTTCAGCCTTTTCGTTCATTTTTGTGCCTAAGTGTCCATGCTTCCACTAAAATTTCAAATACCTGAAACTTAAGCATTTTCATCAGATATTGAGATAAATTAAGTATTTGAGGACACTATTCTTATTAAAACAAAGACCTAAATGAGTCCAATATGTGGACTCATCAAACACTCAAATCCCTATTCTCAATAGGGGCTCCCACCTTGATCCAACTCAGGGTGGTATCAGAAATCAAAGGTGCTAGCTAGCCCTTCAAATCATATAAGGACTAAGCAACATGCAATCCATCATAAGGGAGCGTAGAATGCAGAGCTTTACTAGTACGGTGTTTATGTACTCACTATTGCACCCAACTTCTTTTCCCCGTACCATGACAGACTTCACCGGTCTGAACTCGCTCGCCTTTTTCTCGCTCTTCGGGACCAAGTCACCATAGGCTGTATAGAACTCTTAGACCCATGAAGGAATGTAAGGTACTCATGGACTGGTAAACTAATCAAACCTATGGTAGTGGAGAGTGTCGCTCACATCTGAGTACTTGCCCTCTAGGCCATCTGTCGAGAGCAACTTCTCCTCGAGGATGGTTCGCAAACCATCACCTTTCAACCGGTTCAGGAGCCTGGGAGGAGGGACGACTAGTGGCACCAGAGCAACAAAAGGTGCAAGAGCAGGCAATGAGTCTGCTGGTGTGGAAGCAGGAGGGACTCTAGGAATAGAACTTAACAAATTCACTTATTGATATTAATCGCAAGTATCATATTTCATGCCGAAGAATATTGAATCGAATAGCCTTACATACCTTATCATCTGACCAATACAACTATCACGATTTAGCCTCCCTTTTTTGGTTTTAATCTACAATATAAGTCATGATAAACTAAAATTAGAAGTTATCACACTATGAGCCTCGTAAAACAGTAGCTAACTTTGATGGATTATGAGCCCATACAACCCTTAAAATAATGTGTATAACCACACCCTTCTTCAACAATACATAAAATAGCCTAAAATATTATTTACCATACAACCAATTATTGAACTCACCACCCCCTTGAGTTCTTTATGACAGCACACCCATAATTCCTCAGTCAAACTCATACATAAGGAGGAAGAAAATGGAGCAGTCACCTTACCTCAATTTCTACAAATTCTCCTTATAACTTGAATTCTACTAAAGCTTCAACTTCCCTTCACACTTAAACCAAAGAAGTAGAGAAAAACATCTTAATAATTAAGGAAAGTGAGCAGTATCTTGTGGGAAATTTTGCCTTGTACTTATAATAAGCATGGATAACATGTTTTCTAGTCTTCCATGGGAGAATTAAGCTAAATCCATAAGTGTTTCTCTTACCTTGGTTTGCAGATATGAGGGTTTCTTCAAGAACCCTAGAAGAACTTTCAGGCTGATGTTTTAATCTTTAAGAGAAAGGAGAGAGAGAGAGAGATGGAGTTATTTCTCAATATTATTTGTTAAAAATGAGTGAGAATAGCAGCCAATATATCTTATATTGAGCTTTCGTCACCTTTAAGAATTCCTCTAGAACTTCCTTCTTATTAGCTTCATTTTCAACCACTAATTGGTCAAGTAGGTGATGCACCTGCTTATGTACATCAAGCAGCTCAAAGGTCCAACTAGGTGATGCACCTACTATCTTTCACTTGGGCTTAATTATATTGGGCCTTGGCAGATTTGATTGTTGGGCTTTAATTTCATTTTCCTTTTATTTAACTTAGTTTGGGCCTCAAGTGAGTCCATTAACATAGGCCCAAATCTGATCCATAAACCTTGGCCTTTTTAAATAGATCCATATAGCTCAAGTAAGTGATGCACCTACTTGGTCCTATGGATTGGTCAATAAGTCAAAGTAGGTGATGCACCTACTTGTCACCTACTAGCTTAGTTAATTCAAACAAGAAACTCACTTACTTTATTCCATTTTCTAAATACTAATCCCTTTTGCTTTAACTTAGCATTTAACTTTCAACTCTAAACTCAATTACCACTTTACTATCTCGAGTTTAAATACTCCCGTTGGAGTTAACTTGCAGTACACATGCTGAAACGTGCAAGGCATCACAACACCTTCCGAGGTAGTTTAAATAAACTCTAATCATATAGGAAACATGGTCCCTCACCTATACTATAAGGCTATGTCAAGTATCACAAAAATAGAACAAGCATACGCATAATACGGGCTGGTGCATCCTTCCCCCCTTAAAACATTCGTTCTCGAGTGTTAGCATGGTTATCCAGAACAAACAAGTTCAAGCCTAAGTTAGTACTACTATTAATCACATTGAACATACAGACTTATACTTCCTAACTTCTCGATCCAGAATGGGAATAGGTATTTTTTCATAAGTGAGATCTCTCATAAACTGTACATCTTCAGTAGGAGTAATACGAGATGGATCACGTACGCATTTTCGAAGCATTGAGACATGAAACACCGGATGAACGATTGAAATTTCTTGAGGTAGCTCTAACTCATACGCAACTTCACCAATTCTTTAGATAATATTATATGGCCCTATATAGCGTGGACTCAACTTCCCCTTTTTACCAAACATCATCACCCCTTTCATTGGTGACACTTTCAAGAACACCCAATCCCCTATAGAATATTCTAGTCCTCTCCTTCTAACATTTGCATATGATTTATGTCGACTTTGAGCTATTTCTAGCCGCTGCTGTATCACTTTGACTTTTTCCATAACTTGATGAACAAGATCTGGCCCGAATAAGGCACTTTCACCAGTTTCGATCCAATCAATTGGGGATCTACATTTTCTACCATATAAATCTTCATAAGGTGCCATTTTAATACTTGAATGGTAGCTATTTTTGTATTTTTGTACGCAAACTCGATCAATGGTAAATGATCATCCCAACTACCTTTGAATTCTAATATACAAGCTCGCAGCATATCCTCAAGTGTTTGAATTGTACATTCTACCGGACCATCTATTTGAGGGTGAAAGCTTGTACTTAAATTCAATTGTGTTCCCAAACTCTTCTGAAATGACTTCCAAAAATTTGCAGTGAATTGAGCTCCTCTATCATATATAATAGAGATTGGCACTCCATGTAGCCGAACTATCTCTTTAATATACAAGCTTGCATACTCTTCAGCTGTATAGATAGTCTTCACAGGCAAGAAGTGTGTTGCTTTAGTGAGTCTATCAACTATTACCCATATGGAGTCAAACTTCCGAAATGAGCGAGGCAATCCAGTGAAAAATCCATGTTGATCATGTCCCACTTTCAAATTGGAAGTTCTATACACTGCATATAACCTCCGGACTTTTGGTGCTCTACTTTTACTTGTTGACAATTTGGACATTGAGCCATGAATTCCGCAATGTTCTTCTTCATGTCCCCCTACCAATACATTTCTTTCAAATGATGATACATTTTAGTTGACCTTGGATGGACAGAATATCTTGAATGATGTGCTTCCATCATAATCCTCTTTCTTAATTCATCTACATTAGGTACACACAATCTGTTTTGACATCGAAGTACTCCCGATTGCGTAGGCTCAAATGCCTTTGTCATACCCTGTTGTACATTCTCCTTAAGCTGTAATAGAATAGGATCAATGTACTGCTTCTCTTTCACTTCCACTACTAATGAGGATTCTGTTGCGTTTTGCACATTAACCCCTTCGTCTTGAGATTCAAGAAGGCAAACCCCCAAGCTAGCTAGTTGACATACATCCTTAGTTATTCCCTATCTTTCCACATACTGCCCATAAGTTCTTGCCATTATTTTATGACTTGACGTATCAGCTACTACATTTGCTTTCTCGGGATGATACAAGATATCAATGTCATAATCTTTTAATAGTTCCAGCCATCTTCGCTGCCTCAGATTTAGGTCATTTTGCTTAAAAATATATTGCAAACTCTTGTGATCAGTGTATATGTCAACATGAACTCTATACAAGTAGTGGCGCCATATATTCAAAGCAAATACAACTGCTGCCAGCTCTAGATAATGAGTTAGATAATTTTTCTCATGTGGCTGCAGCAACCTTGAGCCTTAAGCTATTACTTTGCCATGTTGCATTAATACACATCCTAGGCCCACTCCAGAAGCATCACAATACACTGCATACCGTTCTGTTCCTTCTGGAAGTACCAATACAGGTGTAGAAGTTAATTTGAAGCTTCTTCCACATGCATCAGTCCATTGAAACTTGGTTTCTTTGTGTGTTAATATTGTTAAGGGTGCAGCAATGGAAGAGAATTCTTCAACGAACCTTCTATAATAACCTGCCAATCCAAGAAAACTACAAATCTTCGTAGGCGTTGTAGGTCTTGGCCAATTTTACACGAATTCTATCTTTTGAGAATCAACCTTTATTCTTTCGTCCGATACATATGACCTAAGAATGCCACAAATTTCAACCAAAACTCACATTTAGAGAATTTCGAATACAGCTTACGATCACAAAGAATTTGTAAAACCTGTCGCAAGTGATTAGCATGGTCCTCTTCTGATCTTGAATACACCAAAATGTAATCTATGAATACTACCACGAACACATCTAGAAATTGCTTGAACACCTAATTCATCAAATCCTTTAAAGTTGTTGGTGCATTTGTTAGCCCGAATGACATGACTAAAAACTCAAAATTACCATACTGTGTCCGGAAAGCTGTCTTGGGAATATATTTATCTTTCACCCTTACTTGGTGATACCCTGACCTCAAGTCGATCTTTGAAAAACACTTAGCACCTTGTAACTAATCAAACAAATCATCAATTCTAGGAAGGGGATATTTGTTCTTAATTGTTACTTTATTCATCTGTCGATAATCGATGCACATTCTCAACGAGCCATCTTTCTTACGTACAAGCAAAACTGGTGCTCCCCATGGGGACATACTAGGCCGTATGAATCCTTTTTCTAATAAGTTTTTGAATTGCTCCTTCAACTCCCGTAATTCTACCGGGGCCATTCTATATGGAGGGATCGATATAGGTTGAGTATCTAGAGTCACATCAATACCAAACTCTACTTCTCGTTCTGGAGGTAAACCCAAAAGATCTTCAGGAAATACATCGGGAAATTCATTTACCACCGGAATGGATGGAAGAGTTGGTGGCTCTGTATCTATATTTTTCCCTCTGACCAGGTGACATATGTATCCTTTGGACATCATCTTATTTGCCTTAATATAAGACTAAAATTTACCTCTTGGCGCCCCAATATTACCTTTCCATTCGAGGACTGCCTCTTTTGGAAACTGGAAATGCACTATCTTAGTTCAGAAATCTACCATGGCGTAACAAGAAGCTAACCAATCCATACCCATTATAACATCAAAATCTACCATTTCTAGCTCAACAAGGTTAGCCAATGTATCACGATCACAAACATTTACAATGCAATTACGATAAGCCCTTCTAGCTATAATAGACTCACCAATCGGTGTAGATACTCTAAATGGCTTCACTAATAATTCTGGTGTTCTTTTGAACTTTCCATCAATGAATGGAGTAACATATGACAATGTAGACCCCGAATCAATTAGTGCATATACAATATGTGAAAAGATGGACAATGTACCTGTAACCACATCCGATGAAACTTCCAAATTTTGTCAATCCCCTAGACCATATGTGCGATTCTGAACTCCACTTGAACTAGCTTCTTCCCTAGCTCCTCTACCGCGACCTGTAGTCATCTGTAGTCCCCTACCTAACGAAGGTGCTGATGATGATGATGCAGCAACTGATCTAGTAGGTTGTGCCACACACCACCCACACTCCTATGAGGGCAATTTCTCATCATATGACATGGTGTACCACACCAAAAACAAACATTTGTCCCAAAATGGCATGCACCTAAATGATTTCTTCTACATTATTTACAAAACTGTCGAGGAGGTTTTGATTGGCTCATACTTCCCTGCTCTTGGTACCCCGCTGTTCGTGAACTTTGGCTTTCACCTCTTTGCCCAACTGATTGCCCCTAAACTCTTGAAACCAAGGTGGGGCACTAGTTGTAGAGTAGGAAGATGATGGCCTAGGCGATGTGTTAAAGAACCGAGGCATAAACTCACCTTGGGATGGTGTAAACTGCCCCATGGATCTGGCCCTCTTAGAATGCCCTGTTTCTGACTCTTGTGTCCTTCTTCTTTTCCTTTGATCCTCCAACTTTTGTGCAAAATCTTGCATCCTTGCTATATCCATATCTTTATTCAACGAAGCAATGGTGCAATCTCTAACCAGATATGAATGTAATCTATCCACATATCTATGAACTCTATCCTCCATAGTAGCTACTACATTAGGAGCATACTTGGACAAGGAATTAAATTTGAGACTGTACTCTCTCACGCTCATACTTCCTTAGTGAAGATTTAAGAATTGATCTTCACGGGCCTCTTGGATCTCCAATGGCAGGTAATGGTTAAGAAATGCCTTTATGAACTCTTTCCATGTAGCTGAAGGTGCATATAACCCCTAGATTGCTTCCAAGCTTTATACCACAGTATAGCCCCCTTTAATCTATATGCTGCTAGCTCGAGTACTTCTTTACCACTCACATGCATAACATCCAAAGTACTTTGGATCTTATTTATAAAGTCTTGTGGATCTTCATTAGGATTTGACCCGGTGAATGATGGAGGGTCCAAATTAAGTAAATCACGTATCTGCGTGCTAGCTGCTCTATCTACACCACTAGTACCTGCAACTAGGCCTTCTTGCCTTTGCCCATGGCCAGCAACTATACGAGTCAATAATTAGACTGCATTCTTTAAATCTTGCTCCGTGGCATTAATAGGGGGATCTTGAGGTGCATCTTCCCTCCTTAGATCTTCTGGAGATGTAGGGGTCGGGGAAGTCTGTGATAAAGACTCATCTTGAGCCTCACTTTGAACAGCCTGATTAGGTGGTGGTTGGTTGGTCCTTTTTTGGGTAGATACATCAGCTCGTTTACCTGTACTTTTACTACTTCTCGTAACCGGCATCCTTGCTATAATAAAGCAATTCAAAAGTTAGATACGATTCACCTACAACATTGGTTATATCGCACGATCTAAGAAATGAAAGAAAAGAGACAACTCCTACATGTCTCATAACCTCATGTTTATAAATGTGGTGCACAACACATCCATACGCAAGACTCTACACATACATGGCTTTGTAGACTCCCTAGGATGACCTGCTCTGATACCACTTTTGTCACGCCTCAAATCCCATTAAGATGGACAGGCACCCGATGCCCTAAAGTCCCGAGAGAACCAACATGTAACATGTGCTTACTATGCTTATAACTATGACAATCTTGTGACCAGTTTACACAGGATGTAGCGATACGAACAAAAATAAGTATGCCAAAATGTAAATATAAGACTTGGCCATTGAGGCCACCAATTGTTAAGACGTTGAACCATTTACATAAGTCTGCAAAGCCTCTAAAAGATAGAAAACCTTAGAGTAGGTCGGGACAGACCCCGCCTTACCCTTAACTATGATACAATACCAAAATGAATATACCAAGGACTCAGTAAAGCTTTGAATCAACTTGGAGCTCACCAAAAGTAGATGAGTGTCGTGTGCTCCTAATGATGAGGTCAACTAGCTGGAGTACCTGTGCCTGCAGCATGAAATGCAACATCCCCCGCGAGGGACGTCAATAAAAAAATGTACTAAATATATAAGGCAATAACATATATAAGTAAGATTTCGAATGAAACCAAGTATCAATATATGTGCGCATAAATTGGAACAGAAGACCACCTTTGTTAAATCTTGTGGGATCATGTATGTTACATTCTTGTCTTTACCTTTCTGTGTGTTATGCTCTTTATAACGCATGTGATACGAATGACCAGCTGATCAGTGGTAGAAGAAGATGATCCATGCTAGGGATTTTAACCCTAGGGATGCGGTCCTCATAATTACACAAATTGGGATCGGCCCATGCTAGGCTTTCGCCCCTGAGCCGCAACCCTTAATTATACAGATTGCGTAACTTAGATTCTTTAATCTTTGAGATTGTTGTTTTGGTGGTCAGAATCATTTTTGAGATTTGGAACCATAGACCAGTAGTAGAATACATGAAAATAATACTTCAAGGCAGTAGCAATGACATAAGGGGTCTATGTAACATAAATGCATTACTTGTGAGCTTAAATGACACAATTGACTTCAACTGACTAAGAGAAGGGTTCACAAAACTTGATTTTGCAAATATCATTTATATAACAGCACATAGGAGGATAATTACACAAGTATACAGTATGGAAGATATAATGAAGCAATTCTATACACTAAAGAGAGGGGGAAATATGGTGAGCTATCTAGAGCTCGTACTTTGCCACTATGTTTCCTTTACTAGGAATAAAACCTAGAAAATTCACTTATTGATATTAATCGCAAGTATCAGATTTCAAGCCGAAGAATATTGAATCGAATAGCCTTACATACCTTATCCTCTGACCAATACAACTTTCACAATTCAGCCTCCCCTTTTTGGTTTTAATCTACAATATAAGTCATGATGAACTAAGATTAGCAGCTATCACACCGTGAGCCTCATAAAACAGTAGCTAACTTTGATGGATAATGAGCCCATACCGCCCTTAAAATAATGTGTATCACCACACCCTCCTTCTCTGCCCAATACATACATTATATATCCTTTTCCAAGATTACCCAAGCTGCCCCAACAACAATACATAAAACAACCTCAAATATTCTTTATCATACAACCAATTATTGAACTCACCACCCCCTTGAGTTCTTTATGACACACACCTATAATTCCTCACTCAAACTCATACATAAGGAGGAAGAAAATGGAGCAGTCACCTTACCTCAATTTCTACAAATTCTCCTTATAGTTTTGAATTCCTCTAAAGCTTCAACTTCCCTTCACACTTAAACCAAAGAAGAAGAGAAAAACATCTTAATAATTAAGGAAAGTGAGCAGTAGCTTGTCGGAACTTCTGCCTTGTACTTATAATAAGCATGGATAACATGTTTTCTAGTCTTCCATGGGAGAATTAAGCTAAATCTATAAGTGTTTCTCTTACCTTGGTTTACATATATGAGGGTTTCTTCAAGAACCCTAGAAGAACTTTAAGGCTGTTGTTTTAATCCTTAAGAGAAAAAAGAGAGAGAGCTGGAGTTAATTCTCAATATTGTGTGTTAAAAATGAATGAGAATAGCCGCCAATATATCTTATATTGAACTTACTTCACCTTTAAGAATTCCTCTAGAACTTCCTTCTTTTTAGCTTCATTTTCAGCCACTAATTGGTCAAGTAGGTGATGCAGTTCCTTATGTACATCAAGCAGCTCAAAAGATAAAACTAGGTGATGCACCTACTATCTTTCACTTGGGCTTAATTATATTGGGCCTTAGCAGATTTGGATCCTGGGCTTTAATGTCATTTTCCTTTTATTTAACTAAGTTTGGGCCTCAAGTGAGTCCATTAGCATAGGCCCAAATCTGATCCATAAACCTTAGCCTTTTTAACTAGATCCATATAGCTCAAGTAGGTGATGCACCTACTTAGTCCTTTGGACTGGTCAATAAGTCAAGGTAGGTGATGCACTTACTTATCACCTACTAGCTTAGTTAATTCAAGCAAGCAACTCACTTATTTTATTTCATTTTCTAAATATTAATCCCTTTTGCTCTAACTTAGCACTTAACTTTCAACTCTAAGCTCAATTACCACGTTACTATCTCGAGTTTAAATACTCCCGTTGGAGTTAACTTGCAACACACATGCTGAAACGTGCAAGGCATCACATCACCTTCCGAGCTAGTTTAAACCAACGCTAATCATATAAGAAACATGGTCCCTCATCTATACTATAACGCTATGTCAAGTATCACAAGAATAAAACAAGCATATGCGTAATACGGGCTATTACACCTTACAATGAGAATAGATGTATGTGAGAGAGGACAAGGTGTTACTGACGAGATAACGGTCTTGAAGGCCACTGTTACGAAGTTGAGAAAAGATATGGACCTACTGAAGTTCACTTATTTGTTCCAAATCTTAAAAACTTTGGAGATCCCAAATGACCCGAGTGGAGATATTCCAACATGTCATGATGTGCCTCCGCCTATTACAAGAGATGAGATTAGGGTTGATGTTGTTGATGATGATTTCGAGGCTAAGACTGATGAGGAGCAGCTTGATAGGCGTGAGGAGGCTATTTTTGAAGTCCTGACTTACTTAGAAGAGGCCATGGCAAATTCAACAGTGCAGGCCTCTTTGAGAGATGTATCCATGGTGGGTTCCAGTGGAGCCAAGATTGCTGAGACCATGGGCACTGATGCCTCGACAGACCGAGTGAAAAAGATGTAGACTTCATTCTAGGCTTAGCCTGACATAATGACTTTTCCCCTCCCTCTCTGTTATCTTTTCATACTCTATTTTGTTTAGTTGCATTTGAGGACAAATGCTGATTTTTGTTTGGTGGGATGAGGTATTGCCATACCTACCTCTTGTCATGTGATATTTTCCTGAATTTTGGGCTTTAATAAATACATCTTGATTGTTGAATTTTGTTGTGGATGTTTTAGCTTGTGAGCCATTACTTTAAATGAAATTGGTTTTGAACCTAATTTAAAAAAAATTGCCACCTCTTTTGTGTGTGATTGAGGCTGTTCTTGTGCAAATTTGATTTTCTATTGTGGTCAATACCGATTACTTGAATAGTTCTCCTAATTGAACAAAATGAGTGTGCGGGTACTATGAGGCAAACAGAGGTACATAGACAATATGTAAAATTTTAGCATCTCATTGTGACTAGTTGTTTATCGAATGAGTGTCTTGTGATGAGCATTGCACGTGGGCTAGAAAGTGCTGAGTCTTGTTTGATATTGGTACCAATGCGTTGTGTAATGAGATCAATTTGAACATTGTGTTGTGACACCTAAAATTTTCCCCATTGGTCCAGTTGATGGAGTGATGCAAGCACTTGAATTGATCTTAGGCATGTGTTTTGAAAAGTGAACCAACTTGATAATATACCTCTTTTGTGGCCAACCTTGTGAGATATGTGAAACTTGCTTGGCACTTTTTGAGCCTTACCCCTTTTCTTGGAAGAAACTTGAGCAATTATTACCTCTCTTTATCCATTCACCCATAACTTTCAGGAAGTGTGGTTTGTTTGAATAGCCAACTTAGGCCAAAAGCCTAAGTTGAAGGTGTGGTTAAAAGAGAAGGAAAGTCAAAAAGTGTGGGAAATTCCTCCTTGCGTGATTGATTTGAAAAATATGGAACCCCTCCATGTAAAAAAAAGAGAAGAAGAATAGAGAAAAAGGAATGAAAAAGAAGAAATAAAATAAAAACACCAAAAAAGTTGTGAAATAAAGTAGTGAAAATTGCAAAAGAAATGTGGTATCCGGTGGTTCAAATGAAGTTGAATAATAGGGTTGATTTTGAGCATGTTTAAAATGTTAAAGAAAAGGATGAAAGTGAGGTTCACACCATACTTCATGAAGGTAGAAGCCACTAAGCCTAAATGACCATACCTTTACACTCAGCCCCATTACAAGCCTTGAAAAGACCTTTTTAATTTTGAGCAAGCTAAAACGAATGTTGATTGGAAAATAAGGGCAAACATATGGGTGAAGTCATGCATGTGTTCATCTTTGTGAGTGTGAGAGTTGTATGTGATTCCAAAACTTTAAATTGTTGAAACATTTTGTGTGTATATGGAATCATCTTTGTTGTAAGGGCATTTGAGTATCTTTGTTGAGCTTGAACTTGCATTTGAAGCAAGCATTATGAACTTGAGCATCTTTGATAATGGTGAGTCACAATTTGAATCTTTGAGTGCACAAGTGATCATTGTATGAGTAATTTCAACCTTGTTGTGGGCAATTATGTTTAGTCTTATGCAACACTATTTGTAGACATCCTTATTGAACTGCTAATCTTGGGTTTTACTTGATGACAAGCAAAAGTTTAAGTTGGGGGTGTTGATAAGTCCGAGATTCGTACTCATTTAGGGATTTGTTTAGATAGTTTTAGTGTCCTCAAATGCCTAATTTATGCTATAAAATAAAGTTAAAGCCTTCATTTTTAGGTATGGGGACTAAGGAGCAAATAAGGACACTAACAGGCAAAAAAGGAACTGATCAAGCAGAAGAAGTGGAGAAGAGAAATCATGGTTATCACCAAGATCACTCGGCGAACAACCGAGTCACTCTTCAGACCGCCTAAAGTTACAGAATGTCAACCTTGAGGGAAGAAACCATGTAGGCGACAAAAATGGGCAATCGGCGAATCATCGATCGATTCCGCGATGATAAAATGGATCGCCCAAAGTTACAGGACTTAAGGATGTTGGGAAACAATGCAAAATGGTGATGAAAGAGAGCAAAGGGCGGTCGCTGAACCACTCGAGGAGCACGACCTACCTCGCCCAATGGCTGTTGAGGCCAAATTTTGGGCAACTATAGATTGAATTTTAACTGTAATTTTGAGAAGGCCGATCCCAGATATTACAGCTCTCATTCTAGAATTAGAGTTTTGTCTAATTTTTTGAGTTCTAATTGTAGAATTTTGGAGAATTCGCAAGTGGGTCTTTGAATTTCATTCTTGGAAACCCTTGTAGAGGCTTGGAGACTCTTGCCCAGATCATGGCTGATGTATTTAGTAATCGTTTCTCTATTTTTTTTATGTGTAGCTAAAACCCTAATTCTTCGGGTGTGATCATGTGTTTATTTGTCTAATTATCGTATGGGTATTGTTGTTTGATGATGAAATTATTGTTTTACTGTGGGTTTAATCATTAATAGAGTTTTAATTAATGAATTGTAGTTGCAAATGCAATTCTAATTTTGAATTTTTAGCTTGCTTGAGAAAGAGGTTTTGGGACCAAAGTTTTGGATTAATGATTTGTGGGTATTGGGTTAATATGGGTTCAGCTCGAGAGAGTGAATCTTAAATCCAATCCTACCCATCTAGCTCGAGAGAGTGGATGTATTAAGGTTGTAGTCTAGTTATCGTGTTAAGCTTGTTGATGTTCAAAAGAAATCACTTGAGCCATAATAGTTGTTCAAAGTGAAAACTATTGCACTTAAAGTCCAGCCTAGGCATAATGTTTCAGCAAATCATCGATAGATTTCAATTACCCATATAGCATAATTAGCCTATAATCGATCACATCCCAAGAACTCATCTCACTCAATCAGACGGTGACCTCTCACTCAGCCTCGACTCTCAATCAGATAGTGACCTCTCACTCAGTCTCTATTAAGCAGCTGGAGACCTAAATGTATCAAATTTATTCACATTTGAATCCAAGACAACAAGGGGGTTTCCTAGTTACACAGTGGAAAACCCCAAAACAAATTAAGCTTGAATGGGTACTTTCATCGTCGTGCCACGACGTTAACTAAGGCGCTTCATGGGAGGCAACTCAAGGTTTTCATGCTCTAAGTTTGATTTTGAATAGCAAGTGTTGATTGTGCATGTTTAAAAGTGAAGTGTGTTGGATAAGAAGAAGTTTGGCGGGCATAAAGTCCAGTCAGCGACTCACTAATGAGGTCGATGAACCTGACTTGGTCCGTCGTTGGACCCACAAAACCTGAAGTGGAAGTCTATAAAACTCAGCGGGCCTATTTCTTAGTCGCTAACTCACCGAACAAGTAAGCGAGCCTGATTTTGTCCGCCGTTTGAACCTCCAAATTGACTCGAGGTCCTATAAAACTCGGCAACGTAAAGTACCACTAGCGCATCGCCGAGTGGTTTGGCATCGACGACTTATCCCACCGAAACGGTCGTAAACTGAAATATTTTAAAAGTCCAAACGGTTTAAAATTTCAAAATCTTACATATTCTCTCATTTCTAACCCGGTACACTCTCACCTGCACTTTAGATCTTCCATATTTTTCTATTTTATTCGCTTTTTATGTGTGATCTTGTGCTCGAATTTGGAATACTTTGCGGCCTAGCTTTTCAATTTCTCAACTCGGCATACAGGTTGGTTTTCTGAACTCCATATTTTAGTTTAGTGGTTAAACTCAAATGCAATCGGTAATTGTGTATTGATATGTGTTGGGTAATTGTTTAAATGGGGTTTTATGTGTCGAATTGCCTGTATTGTGTTCGAACTTGTGCCTAAATGCTTAAATCAATGATTTCCCATGTTTTTTGCATTAAAATTGATCTTAAATTATTTGGTTGCAATTATTTTGTGTTGGATCTAGCTGAATAAAGTCGTAGTAACTCCAAATTGGACCAAATGATGGAGCGTTTGACATCATTCTTAAGGGAAAAAGTCATCAAAATGGCCAATTTTTGCCAAATCAGGGGAAGTCTGGGTACACTGAAGGCATGGGTCTTATGGGTCTAGTATTAATTATATAGTGTATGTGTTTTGATTTTTATTACGGGGGCTGCAGACTTGATTTGGGGAAAAAGGGGTGAAAATTAGCACGTTGGGCAATTGGCGAGCTGAGTCGAGCTCGTCGAACGGTTTTACGGTTCATCGAATTCTTCCTTTGATCGCCTTTAATTTCTTGATTTGGCTAAGTCAAGTGTGGAACTTTTGGCGCGAAGCCTTAGCTCGCCGAGTTCACTCTACGACTCACCGAAAGGTTCCTTTGATCGCCCTTTCTGCGCCCCTAATCCCTAAAATACATTGTAATATTCAGCATGCTAGTCTAAGCTTGTCGAGTGATGTCGGTGATAAACCGCAGGGCCTTGAACATTGCCGACATGCCTTATTTCTGGAAATTTTTAAAGATGGTCCTTTCGGTGAGCTCGATCTAGCTAGCCTAAGCGACTCGGTGACTGGTTCGGCGAGTCTTTTTGCAACTTGATTTCTATAACTTTCTTGAATGATTTCTATCATTTATTCGATGTGTTTTGCAGATATGGCTAGGACCAATTTGGACGAAAGTGGCATGCCACCCCCAAAACGAGCACGGGGTATTACGATAAATGAGGGAGTAATTGCTTCCACCACAAAGAGAAAGAAAGCTCATCAGAAGGGAGGCAAAGGAAAGGGCAAGGCGTAGTTGAGAGACCAGATCACAACTCCGGCACTGATGGGGAGTCCTTTGATTCTCTGGCTTCATACTCTGAGCCTGAGGATGATCAATTACTACAAACCAGGCGAGCAGAGATTCATGCAAAAGCTCGTCAAGATTCATCTAGGATTCCAGAGTCTACCCCTCCTGCTGCTGCAGTTACAGTGGCAGCTCCAGCATAGACGGTCGTTGCAGCGCCACCAGTTCAGGGTCCTCCTCCCCGGTTACTCAACCAGTTAAATTCCGAGGGGTTGAGGACCATTCTAGAAGAAAAGAAGTTGTCCACGGATGGTGTAGTGGATAGGTACCCAAATGTGTTGGACACTTTCCGGATCCACAAGATCAAGATCTTCACCAGGCCTCGTGGCCCATTCATTTCTACATGGGTCTGGGAGTCTTACACACTTACAGTGACCTGGTATAAAAGGGAAAGAAAAAGGCTAGTGCATTTAGACCGGTAGAGTATGTGATGGTCCGAGGGAGGATGGTGAGATGCGGCAACGATGATATAAATGTTGTGTTTGATAGGGATGTAGGTTTTGAGCAAGAGTACTAGAGGATGATTACATCATAGACTCCAGATGACCTGAAGGGCTGGCTAGCTCCCCTCATTTCTAACACCACCCTGAGGTGGATTAAGGTCGAAGTACCTATCGAGAAGAAGGATCTAAACATAGCAGCTCGGTACTGGTTTAGGTTCATAAGCAGCTCTATCATGCCGTCGTAGAACAAGTCCATTCTCCGCCACCCAAAGGCGGTTTGTCTCAGATCTCTCAAAGATAGGAAGACTCTAAACTTGGGGTTGATTATAGAGTAGGAGATGGCCATGAGGGCCAAACAGTGCCAGATGTCCCCTCCATTTCCAGTACTCATTACAGAGTTATGTCATCGGGCTAGAGTTCCTCATGGCGAGAAGAGGGATGTTGAGATTACACCCACATCCTCCACCAACATCTGGCGCATAGAGGTCGAGTACACATGGGATGAGGTGGATAGGAGGAGAGAAGCTCAGGTGGATACATCCCCGATGGTTGATATTTATTTTATACCTGCAGAAGCCGCCTTGCCTACTACGGGCCTTCAAGTACATCTACTTTCACACCTACACAGACCTCGAGATCTTCTGCTGCTTCCCAGCCCCATAGAGTTTATGCTAGTACCACTGCCTCCAGGACTCTTATTACTCAG
The DNA here is from genome assembly GCA_029582685.1 of Solanum piurae. Classification (NCBI taxonomy): domain Eukaryota; kingdom Viridiplantae; phylum Streptophyta; class Magnoliopsida; order Solanales; family Solanaceae; genus Solanum; species Solanum piurae. The sequence goes on from JAJOOO010002313.1 coordinate 34,279, forward strand.
GCTATGCTCCTCAAGATGGAGAACCTAGCCCATTCTGCAGATCTGCGGGTTTACCATCTATGGGGCCGTGGTACCATGGATGAATGAGTGAGCCATTTTAGCTACTTTGACACCTCTCCAGACTTCCATTGATGCTCTCACGGCTAGAGTAGGGATTAGTTAGAGAGGATCGGGGGTTACCACTAAGGTTACGGCTTTGAAAGAGGTTTTTGAGTTGAGGAACGATGTCGACCATCTGAAGTCCACAAACTTCACTTCACTATTTTAGTCAGTAGCGGTTCCTAATGTTCCGGGTGCGGATGTCCCGGCCCATTTTGATATACTTCTGGCTACCATTAGAGATGGCACTATGGAGGATGTGGTTGTTGCTGAGTTAGAGGCTTAGACAGATGAGGAACAACTTGATGTTCAGGAGGCGACCATTTATGAGGACTTGCCTGATGTGGAGAAGGCGATAGTACAGTTAGTCATTCAGACATCATTGACAAATACCTCCAGGGCAGGCTCTAAGAGAGCCACAATTATTGAGACACTGGGCACTGATGCCCAATCCAAGAGTGTGACCCCGGGCATTGATGCCCCGACAGATTGAGTGACTGTGATGCAGACTTCACCCAGGCTTAGCCTGGCAGGATGACATATTTACCTCCCTCTCTGTTAATTTTATTGATTACCTTTGTTTTAGTTGCATTTGAGGACAACTACGTTACTTTTGTGGGTGGGGTGAGGTATTTCCATACCTACCTCTTATGATTCTGTTTTATTTGTGAATATTGGGTTTTGTGATCAATATATGTGTTTGGAATGTGTTTTGATCTTAATCTTGTGGATGCTTGAGTATGTGGCTCCTTGTTTTGAATGGAAATGGTTTTGACCTATTTTTAAAATTTGTGTCACCTCTATTGTTTGTGATTGTGGTAGTTCTTGTGCGAATTTGAGGATAGGTTATGATCAATACCGATGACTTGAATAGTGCTCTTAATTGAATGAAATGAATGTGCGGCTACGATGAGGCCAAATGAAGTTGCATAGACAATGTGTGAACTTTTAAGATCTCGTTGTGACTAGCCGGTTATAGAATGAGCCTCTTGTGATGAACATTGCAAACTAGCTAGAAAGTGTGGAGTCTTGTTTGATATTGGTGTCAATGCCTTGTTGTCACGACCCAGGGGTACCCCCTAGACGTAACATGGCGTACTTGACCCTGAAGGGTCTCATACAAGCCCCTAGCATCATAACATAGGTAATAGAAATAAAATACGGAACAATTTAAAACTTTCACAATCGAAGTCATATTTCATAAAAGCAAGTGGAAGTCTTTACTACACCTTTGTCTCAATCCATCTAACATAACTCTTGAATAAAACTTTTGGGACACAGCCCATTCAATGTCTAAGACATAAAGAAATGACATTAAGGAATAATGGGTTTGTCCTCGAAGCTATGAGGACTCACCAAGTCTTCAAATCCTTAGCTCCTTAGAAACCTAGCCTCCAAAGGAACTCAAGTCTTCAAAACCCTACATTTGATTAGAATGTAGGCAATATGCATTAGTAGAAAATGTACCAAGTATGAAAGCTAGCACAACATCATAAGAGCATCTCAAAATGGTTAGTCAACATAAGACATAAGCATAAAATATAATAACATAGTCATAACATAATCATCACAGTCATAGAATGGTATCCAACATAAGCATCATATAAACATAAGTCAACATAAAACATAGTTAATGAGCATAGGAGACAAGTCACAATCATATAAGCATACTAGACTCTTAGTCATCTTTACCATAATAGCACCATTCATAAGTAACCTCAAAAGCATACATGTGCAAAGCAAGAATAGCATCCCATATTACCACCCAAGCCAAGTATCCCTTTTTTGGTCATCTTAATCATAGTCTATATGCATGGTTAAGTCATAAGCCTTTCTACTATAAGGGAACCATACGTTTAAGTAACCTCAAAGCACACTTGTGCAATGCATGAGAGGCATCCCATACTACCCTTCACACTAAGAATAACCTTGAATCATCTTGTTCATATTCACCCTTCTTTGGTCTTACTATTGGCTATCTTCATATTGACAAGGGAACTACCACCTTTAGTCAATCATATCTTGGACGGAAACTATAGGAACAACCCAAACTAAGTCTATACTATGTGTGGGAACCCTTCATACCTAGCCTTAAGTCATACTTGTGCAATGTATGGATAGCATCCCATACTACTACCCACACTAAGTACTCGTTTAGACTATCATGAATAATCACTAGTAGGGGACTAGTCCCTCTATTCTATTTACCTCTTCAAGGCTACCAAGGAATAACCCCCTAATAGTCTAGACCATGCTATCATCTTACTAACATAACTAGGTTAAGATAAGCTAACTACCATGGAAGACACACTAACGTGCAAGTCCAAGCTATTTTAGGAAAGGTACAATTGTTCTATCCTACCTACCATGAAAAAGTCATAGACCAACTAAGTCATGCTACCCTTACAATTATACTATGGTAAAAATGCAAGGCTACCCTTGAAATACACCTTATAATGCAAAGTCAAGCTACCCGTTGGAGAGTATAAGTCCTTTATCCCAAAGCTACCATGAAATGGTCTTGGCCAAACCATGTCGTGCTACCATGAAGGCATCCTATAAATGCTAGTTCAAACTACCCTTAGGAGAGTATAAATCCTCAATCCTATGCTACCATGACTACTCCTAACTCATGCTACCATGAAATGCGTTTACAATGCGAAGTTAAGCTATACCTTAGGAGAGGATAGAGCCTCTATCCTAAGCTATCAACCTTGGTCTTATCCTTGTAAGCCCAGATATACATGAAGGGAACATATGTCACAACTTCAAGCTATTCTAGTCTAACATTCTTTGATTCATTTAAGGTTATTAAGCCAACCTAGAATCCTTCTATGTGAGAGAACCTTGGATCTCCTAGCATTTTCATGCCTAAGTGTGTAAGAGAGAAGTAATCCACAACACAATTACATGATATTGGCTTTACCCCAAAAGCCCTAACATTATTGGCTACAAGCCCTACTTTCAAGCTTAACTTCATTCATGTCTAAATTACACGCTATTCAATCACCTTCTTTACTACTAAGTGATTCTAGTCATAATTGATTCATAAAGGTTCAATTCTAACTTTACAAGTCAAGATCCTATCTATTCAACAAAGTCTAGTAAAATTCATGATTATATGATCCTTACTTTGATCCATTAGTATAGATGACATTTTTTTAGGAAGATCACCTTTATACCTTCAACTTTGCCTTTAATGGCATAAACCCACACATATCACATTCATCAATTTAGATTAAGGGTTTACCATAGAAATAACATGAAATCATCATAATATCACTAAACAATGCTAAATCAATCATAATTGGGTGTTATCCACTAGATTGGAATCATACCCAAACCCTACCCATAATGTAAGCACAACCCTTGCTAGAATTGGGTTTTTGACTTCACAATTGGGGGAAAACTATGGGGGCTCTATGGGGGAAGAACACATAGATGAATAAGCTAAACATACCTCTTTCCAAAGACCTAAATAAAGCTTGAATCAATGTAGGAAATCTGAACTCTTCCTTCTCTTCTTCTTCGTCTTCTTCTTCACTTCTAGAGAGAGAATTATTTGGAGAGTATTTTAGGGGTTCTTAGATAAATGAGTTAATGAATTAGTTTAGTGGTGTATTAGGCCTATATTGGAGGTAAAATAACTAACTAACCGACCTCCCTTAACCCCAAATAAATTAACTAATCAATTCCCAAACACTTAACTTAAAACTAAAATCTGAAAAATCTACAAGACCTACGAATTATATCTGGAATATAAAGAACTCAATATCACAAAAACTGATAACGACAAATTAAATCAATTAATAGATAATATATCTAAAATAAAATATAAATATATTCAATATTTAAAAATACAATGAATAACGAGAATAACGAATATAGACAAAAACTTACTGAAATAATTATAGCAAAAAGACAAGAATTGAGACATATGCAAAATAGACTTAACAGTAATATATTTGTAGGAGTTTGTCACAAATCTATAATAGCATAGAGAAAGACTATTTTATATCTACAAATACAAATAGAAAAGTTAGAATATAAATTACAACACAATTTATAAATGAATAAAGAAGAATACGCAATAGATGAAAAAATATATGAAAACTATGACGGATTAAAAATAAAGATAATATTTTCTAATCTAGGAAGGAGATATAAGAAAATAGGTGACAACCTAAGTTTAATGTTAGAAAAAGAAACAGTAAAATTAGAAGATAGTTTAACTGCTATGGTAAGAATAACAAAAGAAAATGAAGAAATAGATAGAAAAACAGAAATTGAAAAAATAAAACAACAAG
>JAJOOO010002314.1:0-26186 GCA_029582685.1 Solanum piurae
CCGCTGCAGCTACTAGTGGATCTAGCGGATCCACTAGTAATCAGAGTACCAGAAAGGTGAGAAAAACGAGGATTGCAAAGATGGTGGCGGATAATGCTGTAGTAATTGTGGCTGTACGCGGATGCTTCATGTGCGTGACTGTGAATAGTTTGGTGCAAAGACTAGGTGTTAACCCGAAGATGGTAGAGGTAGAGGAGGAGGAGAAAACCGCGACATTGGTGAAGCTGTCGAAGATCGATGACGGGATTGGAGGACCGTGGGAGTTGCCGGCGGTATATGTTGGTGGGAAGCTATTGGGAGGAGTTGATAAAGTTATAGAGGCTCATCTCAAGGGAGAACTTGTTCCCATGCTTAGGGCAGCTGGAGTCTAATCTCTTTTTCCTTCTTTCCCTTTTTATGGACAAGTGGCAATTCTAATGTACCCTGTTAGTTGTTATGTGGTGGTAATATTGGACAATTGAGAAATATTACTAAAAAATAATGGACTATAAGATAGTAAATAAGTTTTTTATCCTCTTATCAGTGCATCAACTTAAATAGTTAAGTTTAACAATCTTAAGCAGCTTTAAGGTTTAGGTTGAATTGAACTATCTTCCATTAATTTATTCTTGTTTATTCGAATCGATCAAAACCCTAATTTTACTGATTTCATTGAACAACTATTTTAAAATATTGAAGTTAATTCCAGTATTAGCATTAAAATGGTAATGCATTATATATGTTTGTAGTTAATACCAAAATTCATCCAAAGAATTGATACATATGCAGATTTAGAATTCATTAAGTTTATTTATTCGTATATATACTGAATTATTATTTATTTTACTCATTTTTGCACTCAGTATTTAAGGGAAATTAATTATTTAGGTAAACAACAAAAATCAATCAAGAATTATATTATAACCAGAGATTGATAATTTTAACTATAAATGTTTTTTTTTTAATCATGAATGTCAACAATCTTCTTGGAAAATCAAGTTTGATAGTCAAATATAATATCTGAAACAATTCTACTCGATAAACAAAAATCAACTATACGTACTGATCAAAATGCCTCGAGTAAGATGTATTAATAATGTGCGGAGTAGTTAATCGATTGCAGTGGAATAATAAGTACTCATTTGATGTTAATAAGAGATTTTAAGTTTGTTATTTAGCTAATTATGAAATCACTTTTGTTAGAAGAGATGTTTTACTTCCGTGTAATTATTTTTTATAGAAATTCAGATCTAATCAAGTCTCAATGTGAATACTGAACATGGTGAAAACCAAAAATGTGAGTAGTTTGTATTAATTCAATAGTTGACTGTCAACTATTCAATTATGAGTGTAAACACTCCCCACGTTCCATTTTAATTATTGCTTTATCATAAAAAAATTATCTCAAAATATGTCATTTAGTAATTTCAAATTAAAAATTACTATAATAATTATTTTTAACTATATCTTTAATATTAAAAAGAGTTTTTTTTAATGATATTCAGTTCTCCAAAAGTATTTACTAATAAATAAATAAAAATTAGTAAACTATGTTTTATATTCTTAATAAATGTTAAAAAAAAATAATTCAAATGATACTTAAAAATAGTACTATTTCACGCACTTGTCACTTTAAAAAGCTCACGATAATTGTGGAATGAGGGAAAAAAGGGATTGAAAAGATGAGGGCAGATGATATAATGGATGACGTAACCACTAAAACAATTCTTAATTAAATATTCACATAAGTAAAAATTAAAACTACAAAAAAAAGGAAATTAATTTCGTAAGATATTTTATTTCTTATTCTTTATTTTTTTTCCAGAATAAACTAAAATACATATCCTTAAGTCTTGGATGTTCTCATGTTCACACTTCTGGTCCAATTTTTTTTTGACTAAAACAAATGTTTAGTGCGTAGGTTAGTTTAATGACCATAAATTGTGTGACATCAAATAATTATATTCTTGCAATTCATAAATATTGTGACTAAATTGACTAGGTGCCTATTTGAATTAACTATTAGTTTGTCGTTTATAAGTCAAAAGTTATAAGTTAAAAAATTTAAGTTAGTTAGTAGTCATAAATTGCGTGACACTAAATAATTATATTCTTACAATCCGTGAATATTACAACTAAAATTGACTAGGTGCCCATTTAATTCGAACTGACTATTAGATTGTTGCTTATAAGTTAAAAATAATAAATAAAAATTTCTACGTTAGTTTAGCGATCAAAAATTGCGTGACACAAAATAATTATATTCTTGTAATCCATGAATATTACGTCTAAAGTTGACTAGGTGCCCATTTAATTTGAAATGATTATTAGTTGGTCGTTTATAAGTCAAAAGTTAAAAATTAAAATTTTCAACTTATGATTTTTATTATTTTGACTAAAAATACTTTTTAATTTTATTCAAACACTATATAATTACTTAAAAGTTATTTTAAATTAAAACACTTGAAATAAATCAATTCAAACAGACTCTAAATAAGTTTAGATGCATGGCCTTGATCAGATGATCTCTTTGGGATTAAACGATGGAGTTCTCTAGTCAGCTACTACCCCGGTCGCTATTTATTTGTCAAATGTTTCCTAATTAATTTCTCTTTTTATTTGTCATTTTTAACAAATTAAGGAAGAACAATTTTCTTTTTCCACTTATACCTTTAATTTAATACTCCCTCTGTCCACTTTTAATTGTCATGTTGCGCTTTTCGAAAGTCAATTTGGCTAATTTTCAAAGTTAAGTTAGATCACATTAGTTCGATACTTTAAACAAACAATTTAGGTTCAAAAACTATACGAAAATTATTACAAATTGCAATTTTTTTGCATATCAATATGATGAAAAAGTACATCCTAAATTATTAGTCAAAGTTCTTATCGTTTGACTCTAAAAAAGGAAACAATGACAATTAAAAGTGGACGGAGGGAGTAACATTGAGTTAGGTTTTTGGAAAATGTAGTAATTATTCTCTCTGTCCAATAATAGTTGTCCACTATTGATTTGACACACTCCTTAAGAAACAATAAATAATAGGAGTGATATTACTATATTATCCTTTGACTTTATTAAATTTAATGTTTTGAAAATTGTGTTAGATGATAGTAAATAATATTTAATAGCGAGGGTAAAATAGACACAAAAGATAAATTATCTCTTGATTTTCTAAATTGGACAAGTATTGTTGTACGACTATTTTTAGTATAGTGGGTAATTATTGTTGGACAGAGAGAGTACATATATTTGAGACTCTATCAATTAATATGAATACGATGATAAACTCACTATACTAATCATTACTTTTTAATAAGTATATCAAGTCAAAATTTTAAAAATAAATAGAGACCGAGGGAGTATGCGTTATCACATGAATAATATTAATGGATTTTGAGTTCTGACTATGATTGTGATTGATGATCTAATTTATATTACTTAACTAGTAGTTAGTATACATCTGTTATTCTGTTAATGTGTCGTGCTTACTTTTTTGTGTGTTAAATTATTTGTTGTGATTTATTTTTAGAAGAAAAAATTAGTTATTTTATTATTTATTGGTATTTGGACAATTTTATATATATATATAAATATATTAATATATAACATCACACGTATAAATGACTATTAATATTTAACCCCTTTGATCAATCCTTAATATATTTTTTGATTTTTTGATTTTTTTGCAAATACACTGATCAGTTTCTTCAATCCCTTTCTAATAAGAAACTCAAGAGATAATTAGGATCTGAATTATAAATTTTAAAAAATAGAATAAAGTATGAATCACAAAAGAGAATATAGTCAGCGTGCAAAATGTGAAAGACTCCTCTTAATTAGATGATTAGTAGAATAGTAAGAAGTAAGTATTCAATTAACCCCTTTATACACTGATAATCATGGACTTAATTCTTTCGAATGCCCTATGATTATTCTAATTAATATCAATAATTAACCAGTGTATTCAACAAAAGAAAATCGTTAAACAAAGAACGAATGGTTATAAAAAAAAAGGAATTTTCGCAAATAGCCAGTATCATAAACTTAATTATGCTTCATAGGTATAGTTTGCATATTTACGGGCTGTAGCTACAGTTTAAGCGGCCTCATTTATATAATTCGCGAATTTGTAGAATTCACATGTTTGTATAATTCGCAGGTTTGTATAATTCGCGGGTACATTCATTTATATAATTCAGTTATTTTTGTGTAAAATCGAAATAACAAATTATACAATTATGTAAGCAGTTATACAAATTATATTATACAAAAATTATACAAATTCCGAATTATACAAACGTGCGAATTATACAAAAATAAAAGGGTGATACGCGTAATTATAGCTAAAAGTAGGTCGTGAATTATAATTAAAGTAAATTATAACTATATTAACTAATTAACTAGTATATATTTGATTATTCGCGTAATTTTCCCAAAAAAGAAACGGAACGAATAGGAAAAAGAGTTCCTAGGCCCATTGACAAATAATGGCCCAATGTTACTTTTTAGAGTTCAAAATATAACTAATTATAGGGACGGAGGGAGTGTTTTAAATTTTAATTACCACATTGATGAATAAAATCACATTTATTTTAAAAGAATTTCTCTAAATGAATAAACGAATATGAGATGAACAACCTAAAATTTGAATGAAATTAAACCATCATGAATCTAGGTATGAGTAACTTTAGGAGCTTCATTATTTATTTCATACATAAAAGCAACAAACAATTAATTTATAGTCAAATATGAGTATATAGAGCTCATCCAGGAGTAGAATTATCAAGATTCAAGATAATATGAAACTCTTTTAGCCATAATTATTTGTTTGTCCAACTCAAATATTTTTTGTATGTACAAGAAAAAAAGGTAATAAATTAAATATGAAAAAAAATATCTTAAAATATTATATAAGAAGAAGAAAACACAACTACATATCACATAAAGTCATAAACATCCTTCATTTTTTGGACTTAATTAGTTACCATATACATATGTAGCTTATCAAGACAAAGATGAAGAAAACAAATTATGCCCATCATGATGTGTCCCAAAGTGGCCTTCACCAATTAAACAAGCATAAAGCTCCTTATCAAGATGATTATGCTTGGATTGATCATGAAGTTGCAAACATGAAGTACTCCCAACTTCATCACAAGAACTTGAAATTGATGAATAATTATTAGTTGTTGTGTTGAATCCCAACAACACTTCTTGATTTTTGTTTAGCTCCTTTCTAAGCCTCTCAACTTCCAATTTCAACTTCTCATTGTCCTCAAGGGCACTATCTAGTCTTTGTTGCAAGGTCTTATAGTCAACCTCTAGGCTTTGACTTTTCCATCGCGCTCGCTTGTTCTGATACCATATTGCAACTTGCCTGGGTGGCAACCCCAGTTCCTGGGCAAGTTGAGATTTTCTATCGGAATCAAGCTTGTTATTGGAGCTAAAGCTAATCTCTAAGAGCCTTACTTGATCTTGATTGAGCCTTTTCTTGTGACATTTTAGATGAATTTTTCGAGTTTGAGAACTCAAGAAATCCATTTTGATTAATAATATAATATAGTAGAAAGTTTATGAAAAATTCAAGAATTTGGGAGTCATATATTATAAGGAGAAGAGAATGATTAGGAATTTGGCTCCCATATATAGTTCACTTTCATTACTAAAGGGAGCCTACTAGAAAGTTGGGCAATATATCGTTTTCATGTATACACGAGGTCATCACGTGGGTGTGGTCTACCTGTGATAGGATATTGACATAAAGTCTTTTTAATCAAATTGAAATCATATCATACTTATAAATTTAAAAATCTCTAATTATTCAATAAGTTTTGATTTTGTTTATTGCCTTAACTCTCAATGAAATTTTCTAAAGTCTTTAGGTGTAAAACCTAATTGAAGACATCCATTGACTTAGGCATCTACCTAGTGGTAATTTGTGCATCTCACATGTATATCACAATCTCAAATAAATTCGAGATCAATTATTTAAATACTTATAATCAATTCTTAAGTAAATAATTGTAATTTTTTCAAAATTATGTATATCATTATTGTGATCAATCTAGAATATTCTATATCTATATATCTATCTATATATGGAAATTTCTCAAACTACATATATAAGTGGTTCTAAATCAATGGAAGCAATAGAACAACATAGTGTAGATCTTTGACCATTGCCACAAGCACTAAAAAATCATAGATAAATTTGGGAAGTATACGTTTGCTGACCAACTTCAATGATTTCAAAAGTTTTAAAAAGTACAAAAGAGAAGCATACAACTTCCTAGCGACTTTGGTACTTATTTGACTTTTTATACATAGTATTATCACGGAAAATTTTACAATGATAAAGGCCCAATTAATCATAGTTGTATGAGGCTCTATTCTTCTTTTGACACTTGGAGGTGGACTCATTTTTTTTACTTTTTTACTATTCTTCTTCTACTCACTCTTCTTTTCTTTCATTTTTTTAAATTCTTGTTACTCCTAAGTCCTAATAAATATCCAACTCCCAACTATATAAGTAAACAATTGATATAATTAATAAAAAATACTAATAAATATTTTTTGTCAAATAAAAACGTTCTCATGACTGAATATTAAAAATAATCTTATTATTCAATATTGTTAATAGTATAAAATTAACTAAAAAAAAATCCAGTTTCTTAATTATTAGTGTATTTCAAAAATTAAATTAATTCAAATTTATTGTTTGATAGCTCTTTTTGTTTTGTCTTAGACTTTAGTTCATATATGTGCAGTCATTATCTTAACATAGATTATCAGTTAATTTTTTTTTAATTTTTTAGTTACAATCTTTTAAAATACTTAATGAAAAAACGCTAAAGAAATAAAATTGTAAGTATTCATATGAAGACCTCTTGATATATAGAAAACATATAATAATAATAATAATAATATGTAATGAGTAGTTAATTTAAACGTTGTCGAAATCAATTGATTCTTGAAGAATAAATTAAGTATTTAAAGTTTTAATTCAAAAGACTTAAATTTCACTATGTGATTTGCTTTATCCAGCATAATTTTTTAAAATCATTTATAAATTCGTTCCATTTATCCTGTTTATCTCGTTAGTATTTTTATTTTAAATTATAATTAAGATGAAAAAATTATCTATAATTTTTAAACAAGATCAGAAATTGGCTTATTTTATTAAAAAACATCCAAGATCAGAAATTGACTTATTTTATTAAAATATATTGAACAGTAAGTTTATTTTTAAAATTAACAGTTCTAAAAGTTTTTAAATAATTTAACAGAAAATATGTTCATCTATATTTTTTTTATCAAATGTCATAATTATTTAATTATGCATTTAAAAATTAGATATTTATTAGGAGTAAAATAAAAAGAAAAAAAGAAGAAGAGAGGAGTGAGTGGAAGAGAAGTGATGGATAACATATAAAAAGTAAGAAAAGGGCCCACTATCCAAGTGTTTAAAAAAAATAGAATCTCACACAACTATTGTTGGTTAGGCCTCTATCACCGTAAATTTTATCGTATTATCACAATTAGAACGTAGTAGTAATTACTACTACTATTGAAAAGGCTTGACAAGGTGCTACCACCACTAGTGATAATAGAGGAGTCAAATTGGGGGTGTATGTAAGTGTAGGATTTTCATAATATAAAATGTTAGAAATTTTAAAATATAAAAAAGTGTATGCGAAATTGAGTTATTATGAATGTTTAGTATAATTAACACAACTGTTGATTAATTACCCTTGTACTCTGATTAAACCTTGTTTGATGACTTTGATCCTTTAGATAAGCTATACATTATAATGACATCTTAACTACACATTTAATCTAAGGTCAGACCCACAAACCATCTCCCTCCCACACAAAACATCAAGGAAAGAGATAAGCAAATGAGTTTAAGTTATATATATATATATATATATTTTGATGATGATGTAAATAATTTTTATATTATCGATAAAATTTATTATACCATTTTCTGTGAAATTTAATGATTAAGTCTGACAAATCATGATTTAATGATACTATTGTAACTTTGGTCGACATTTAGACTTAATAAGTTATTTTATTTATAAGATTACTATATCAGATTTGATATAAAAAGTTCATTGTTCATTGTAACTTGACAATATAAAAACTCTTTATATCATCAGTATACTACAAAATATTAACTCGTTTGATTTTTATATAATTCTACCTAGGTTATCGATATTATTTTTTTCTTCTAATTTTTTCTTCCAAATGTACATGAGAAGTTGCAAAAGGAAAATGTTCGAAAAACTACTCAAAGTCATAAAAGGTTATATACTATTGGTCCAATTTAGTACTCTATAATCTTTGGGGGTAGCTAGGGAAAGTAGCTATTTCTATTATTTGATTGATATAAAGTTCGAAAGAATATGTCGTTAGGAAGGAGGGCAATATTAGCCCCACTTTAAAATGGCTAGTTAAATGCCATATTTATACTTAATTTTCACCTGTACCTAGTGGGGTATTAAATAATTGGCATTTTGTATGACAACATGGTAGTTTTAAAATAGAGTTTAATATCCATGTGTCGACCACTCAAATGTGTACCTAAAAGATAATATCATAAAATAACAAGTTTGCTACAACAAATTTACTGATTGACGATTGTATAATATATCTTCCCATATTAGATTATCATAAAATTAAGTTAAATCCTTTTCTAAAAAGTTGAAGAATTTTGAAGGTTGCACATATATATCCAATCTTGAGTAATTGACATTTTCTGGAAAGTGCATGAACGTTGAAACCCTATTCATTTATATTCATTCCCCTTCTCACAACTTGATCTGTTTCAATTCAAAGTATTAGTACTTAGTAGGGACTTAAGAAGCAAGTAGACCAAGAAAGAGGACCCATAAATATTTGAAGCCATCATATGAATTTTTGTAAACAAGTAAGTGTGTTTGGTATGAAAAAAATAATATTATTATTTAAAAATAAAGTAATTTCCGTTTAATTTAGACAAATGCTATAAATATAAAAGTGGGGGTAAAGGGCTAAATTTTTTTGTTTTGTCTATTATCCTAAAAATAGTTTTTAAAAAAATCTTTAAGGAACTCATTTTTTATAATTTTTTATTTTAATATCTAGACCGACCAAATTAAACATGAAAAATTGAAAAATATTTATCTTGCTACCAATCACATTCTACAAGTTATAAGAAAACAAATTCTGAAACTAGCTTACTTTCACAACTCATAAGACACTATATTCAGTGTATTACCACTTATGTTGTCACTTCTATTGACATTAATTAACATATCATGTCACACTTTATTCTGTCATTCTAAGTTTTTCTTTTGTAAAAGTATATTTTTGAGATCATTTGGAATTGGAGGACAAAAAATTTATGTTTCAAATTACATATGCTATAATTGTCGTGGGCAAAGCGCTCTGCCAACACTAGTCCTTTTTTTTTCTTCCAAATAATTTAAGTTTTATGCACGAATAGTGTAAAAAGAATAGTGACACGATTAAATTACTTATAAGATTATTACAAGTAAACTTTTATTATAAATATTGATTGATTTATTATAATTAACTTGATAAAAATAAGATCTTATTTTGTTATTATAATAAGTTAAATTATATTGATAATACGTCAGTATTATTCTTACACAATCAAGGTATATAATTACTCTTATAATCAAATGATTAATTCCTATGGGTCCACTTTCATGTCCACCTATGCTGCTGGATTTCCAATTATCAATTTTTTTTTATTAACATTTGAATTTAACTTTAAAACTTTGTACTTATTATATGTGGGATGTTTCCACTAATTCCATGCGCCTTAATTATTCTTGATTAAGTTTTGTTATTATTAAACAATAATAATTCTAGATCTTCACTATTCCAGACAACAAATTAAAGGTCATTTTCGGCCGACGAAGTTTTATCAATTTAACCTCAATTTTCAAAAATTATTTTAAAGCCTATTTGAATGAGTTCATAACTTGGCTTGTAAGTGTAAAGTCATAGTAAAAAAATTTAACTTATGACTTTTGACCTATTTTTGTTATTCTGGTTTCGAAAATGTATTTTAAAGCATTTTTTTATTTTATTCAAACACTATAAATTTTGGCCAACATGTAAAACAATCCAATTCAAAAGTATCGTTTGGTATATATTTCCTTAATTATCACTATCTGCCATTTTATTTACTGTCTACATAATCTATTTACTGCTCCACAAAGGTAAACGTAAAATATACGTATATCATATATACTCTCTTTAAACACTACTTATGAATTTATATTGAATATATATGTTGTTTACGTAGCTAGTTTGTTTAATGTAAGCAGTGTGCTTTTGATTTTTAAAGACACTAATCTACCTATCATGACAAAAAAATCCAATAGGAAAAGGATAATGATAATCCTAGCTAGTCGTTTTAGCTTAACTTGGTAGTGATTAAGAATTATTAAATTAAGTGAAAGCGCTAATTTTAATGCGTTAAAAAGAACAAAGATAAGGCTGTCATTTTAGTAGCTAATCACTTTCTACATTTGTCTAGCAAGCCCTATTGATATCAACATCCTAAATTAAAGCAGCTAGCTCCAGCTATATTTGATTGGATCTAACTCTAAGTTATAATACACCAGCAGTTTATAGATAGTAACATGTAAACATATTTTTCTTTCCCTTGCATGTAGGGCTGTGTATAGACGGATCGGATTTGCTCATAATTTTCTTAATGGTTTGATTTATCGGATATCAATTTTTAAATTTATTAATCTGCTAGCCAATCTATAAGATATCGATTGATTCAGTAACATATTAGCAATTATCGGATGGTTATCGGGCGGTGTATCGATTAATCTCTAATCTCTATGGTATTTTTTTCCTGATGAATGCACCTTATAAAAATGATGACTTTTAAACAGTAACAAGATAAGATGGATAAATTGATTTGTCACATTTTAATTGTCCAGTTGAAACATCTTTGTCAATGACTCGATAAATTGTTGCATATTTTTCATGTACATATCCTCAGTGCTTTTCTGAGTTTGCTGATTTGCGCTCTATTCTTCAAAGCAAAATAGATAATTATAAAAAAGTAAATAGGTTTTCATAGCTATACCTATACGGCTTTAGCCTTTAGGAGTTAGGACTAAGAAAAGAAAAATATATAATTACTCTTATATATTATGGTAAAATATTAAATGAGGTTAATATGCCTAGAATAAAAATATAGGGTTAACGGTTTACCCAGTAAGAAAATTGAATAATTCTTCCCTACATCAATAAGCCGTTAATTATAAAATTTTAATTTGTTCCCCAATCATTTATTTAATAACTCAATACCAATAAGCTAATAAACCAATTTTGTGGTTGGCTTATTAATTACTATTAGATTTTGAATACCTTACTTGCATGTGCATATCGAAACCATTTGATAAACTCATTAAGTAACTATTCGATTGTGAGAGAGAGAGACGATTCTTTGATAAAAATATAAACTTTGAACTAATTAAATCAACCTCAAAAATCAGTTTAAGAGTGATGATTTCTCAAAACTCTATTAAGGAAAACGATCACATCTTTACCAATGTGGCTATGGGCACGCCAAACAATTATAGCATGAACAATATTATAGTATTTATTTTTAAAAAATAAATAAATTATAAAGTGTTCAAAGTTGGATAAATAAAAAATAAAAATGGATCCAAACATGATAACATATCAATATTCGGTCGATATACAAAACTGATAAAAATACTATTAATATGAAAATTTCTGCCAAAAACTAATTGGACTTAACTAACTAACTGGGCCAATAATACATCAGAGGCCCAAACCAGATGACTAGCCCAATACAAATTTACCTCAACCTCAACATAAGTTGGCAGGAGAAATAATAAGGAAAAATTATAATTCAGAAAATTGAATTGTTTCTCACACACACAAAAAAAATCATAATAGATAACTTGTTGTACACAATCTAAAAATCACACATTAGAATCACAAAAATAGTTTGGTGATGTAACGACCGGTAACAATTGAGCACTCTAATGTATAATAAAATATCTTTACTATACACTTTCAATTTTATAAAATTTAAAAGTTTTTGTAAGTATTAGTAGACGTCAATACTTAGAATATATCACCTCTTTTAATTATTAACATTAGTCTCCATAAACCTTAAAATATAAAATATTTTTCAGTTGATATTTGTAGTTGTATAATTAATGGAAGATATGTGTTTATGTGATTAACTAATCTATATAATAGACATGTGAGAATACATAGGTAAACATTTTATAAATATGAATCAGAAATATCTAATTAAATTATTTAATATATGTTGAGATAATTAATTTCAATCATATATTATAAAAGGAAAAACGGTAAAAAATGGCCTTAAACTATGTGAAAGGAACAAAAATGTCCTTCGTTTATAGTTTGGCTCAAAAATGTTCTTACCATCGATACTTTGGGCAAAAATGCCCTTGCAGTCAATACTTTGGTCCAGAAATGCCCCTATAGTTACAAAATGGGTCAAAAATACCCTTTTCCGAATAAATATATTATTTATTTTCTTTTTAAAAATATTTTCTTCATAATTAAAATATTATTAAAGAACACTTTTATTGTTTTCTTTCTTCTAAAATCACTTTAGCAAATAAAATGTAGGAAATTTTTTTTTTTACTTAATCTCATTTTATCAATTAAATTAGAATAACTTCACGTACCCTTTCGACAAATAATATATGTCATATATATAAATCATAGTATATCCATCATTAATTTATATTTATATAATGATAATAAAATAAGAAATATTTTTTATTTTATTTTTTTCTTAATTGATGTAAGATAAATATTTGCTAATTTTTAAAAATATAATTAGGAAAAGAATGTGTTAAAAAGAAAATAATAATATACTTATTTATTTGGAAAATGAGCATTTTGACCCATTAAATAACAATAAGGGCATTTTGGGACCAAACTACAAACGGAGGGCTTTTTTATTCCCTTCGCATAGTTTAAGGACATTTTTGAACCGAAATATTGACGGTAAAGACATTTTTGAACCAAACTATAAACTGAGGACATTTTTATTCCTTTCATATAGTTTAAGAGCATTTTTGACCCTTTTCCTATTATAAAAACAGCTTGCGTAATTGGGAAAAAGAACGAAAAGACTATTTTGCCATTCCATAAAAACCCATAACTACATTTCTGTACGGACACTCCTTTTCTATTGCCAAGGGTAAGGATGTAAATTAAAATATTCTTCTCAATAGCCACACGCTGGGACACCCTATAAACTCTTTCATGTCTCTGAAGTCCCGTTTTTTCCCTCTTTTCCATTTACATATAAAAAAAAGCTCTCCACATAAATTCGAATTCCTCTCTTTGTTTCGCGTAAAGTAACACCGCAAGTGTGTGAGAATATGTTGAAGTTTTTCGGCAGAGGCTCCTCCGGAGACTCGCCGCAGCAAGATTCTCCGTCACCGTCACCGTCTCCATCTCCATCTCCATCCTCGCCTTCTCCATCGCCTCCAAAGCGCTCCTCTGTCAATGTTGTTTCGGGACCAGCGAGGCCGATACGTTTTGTGTATTGCGATGAGAAAGGGAAGTTCCAGATCGATCCCGAAGCCCTAGCGGTACTTCAGCTTGTCAAGGAACCAGTTGGTGTTGTCTCCGTTTGCGGTCGCGCTCGTCAAGGAAAGAGCTTTATATTAAACCAGGTTAGTCTAATTTTAAATTTCAGTAAAGCAAGCTTTTTTATTCTTAGGTTATCTATGCTATTTATGGTGTGCAATATATATTTCATTATAAGGGTTAATGCTTGCAGGTGTTGTAGTTTTTAACTTGAAGTGAGACTTTGTGACCTAGTAATAGCTACTAATTGGTCAGATAAACTAATTTCATAAAGCACAATGCTTTGAAATGAGAAACAGAATAGGAGGTAAATACTAAGGAACTAAAGCAGCAACAAAATAGGTTAGGTGAATTAGGACGAGAGCTTTCCTGAATATTGAATTGCTGAAGTTGGGAAACTATGTGTAAGTAAGTGATTTGCAAATGTCATGTTAGAGATTAAAGCTAGGGTGAGTTTGTAGTTCTGAGACTGCAGATGGAAAAAGTTTGTTTTTTGGCTGTCTAATTATTTGCTAAAGTTCCAGGAAGATATTGACCAACAATGAGAGGATTTAGCATGTCAGCTGTATCAACTAGGATGTTCATTGTAGATGACCAAAAACAAGATGGAGAATCTGAAGCACACTAATAGAATACTCATAAAAAAAATTGACCAGATAAATAAGTAACTATGCAACAGAGTGTTCATGCTGGAGTTTTCTAAATTGTTCTTTTAGAACCGTGGTATCCGGTCCAACTTGCGCCCCACCTCAACTAATTCCACTAGGTACCTTCTATCTCTTACTGATGCATATATCGGGTAGCTTTGTCCACCAAGGCTTGATCAGATATGAAGAAGTTTGGTTTTGAACTTGAGAGTTGAGACCTAATAGTTCTCAACCACTCCGGTCTAGAACTCCTTATCTGTTGCCTCGTGTAGTAAGCTTGATCTGCCTTGAGTAACTACCCTCCTGTTTTGAAGGTTGCCTGCATGTGTCTCTTAGGCCATGTGGAAGGAGAGGAGTGTCAGATGTTTTAAGGGGAAGACAGATATTGTACAGAAGCCGAAATACATATGTTTATGCTTTTTGGTGTTATCTACAGGATCTGAAGGATGAAAATAGCATTGCTAGATTTCATAGAATCTTTCAAGAATAGGTTTTTGTACAGCAGAATTCCTTCCTTTTAGTTGCTTTTAATGAAGGATCCCTAATTCATGTTCTGCCTTTGCACCATCTTATTGCTAGACCGCTCTATTTTTAATATAACGTTTACTGACCTATGAAAAGAAACTCCATTTTTTGCCTCATAAAGTAAACTTTATCTCCATTGTGCGAAGTGTTCCTTTTTTTTCCCCTTTAATTTATTTAAGCACAATTTGCATATACTGCTGTCAGGCCTTACTGATAGAAATAGTATAGCTTGTCGTCACCCCATGGGCCAAAGCCATAGTAAAATGATAGCTAGTGTTTTTCTTTAGGAGACTTGTTTGATTTATCGTATGGATAAATTTATCAGGAAAACAAACCCCTTCCGTTCTTTGGCCATTTCTTTCTGATGTTAGATATTTAACGTAAGGAAGAGTTCCCTAGTTATCAAAAACAAGATAACTGAGAGTTTCCTCCATTTGATGTAGCTTCTTGGGAGGAGCAGTGGCTTTCAAGTAGCACCAACTCATCGCCCATGTACCAAAGGCATTTGGCTGTGGAGTGCACCTTTACGAAGAACAGCTCTTGATGGAACAGAATACAACCTTCTACTGCTGGACACTGAAGGAATTGATGCTTATGATCAAACGGTTAGATTTTGTGCTTAAATATTTTTATCATTGCTGTACTGGTAAAATACGGGCAGCTTTCTTCGATTCACCATGCTTTTTTTCCTTATAGTAGATTCTTTTACTTTTACCTACTCCCCCACCTCCACTAAATGACAAAGAAAATGTCAGCTATGTGTCAACTCTGAATAATTGTTTTTCTTTCTTGTTTGGGTTAGTATTCTGCATAATTGTCCCTCACTGAGTATTATTCTTACTCTTCAAAAAAAAATTGTCCCCTTCTAACTTGTTCATTTTGGGTTCGATTAAACTTTAAAGGAATAGGAACTCAAGGAATACTTTTTCTCTGGCAATCCCCCTCCCTTCTATTTATGTCTTCCTCCTTATTCATCTTTTAGTCTTCCTCCTTATTCATCTTTTAGTTGTTCAACAGGGAACATACAGCACACAGATATTCTCCTTGGCAGTCCTCCTCTCGAGTATGTTTGTTTATAATCAGGTTTGAACTACTCAGGCATGGATCTCCTATCTTTTTCTGACAAGATGTTCTTGCTAGATAATCATTCAATCATAAAGGGCTTAGGTTATGTGTCTTGCAGGAATGCCTTTTTTCTTGTAGTTACTAATGAGAAAAAGACATTCTCATAAGATACATCCCTCCTCCTTTTGATTTATATACTTCTGTTGTTTTCACTGTCTGCTTTTTTTGACTTCTTGTTTGACTTGTATCCAATTTAGACTAGTTTCCTAATATTTTTATTGATTAGATG
This sequence comes from Solanum piurae, assembly GCA_029582685.1. NCBI lineage: Eukaryota > Viridiplantae > Streptophyta > Magnoliopsida > Solanales > Solanaceae > Solanum > Solanum piurae. The sequence goes on from JAJOOO010002314.1 coordinate 16,160, forward strand.
GGTGGTATTGATGAAGCTGCTCTTGATCGGCTCTCTCTCGTCACTGAAATGACTAAGCATATACGTGTTAGAGCTTCTGGAGGAAGGACCAGTGCCTCTGAGCTTGGACAGTTCTCTCCAATCTTTGTTTGGTTGCTTAGGGTAAGTTGGAATTTATTTATTAATATCAGTTTAGCTTCTTTTAAGGTTCCCTCTTCTGAACTATAAGTAAATGGCATTCCCGTATTACTTTTTTCTTTTGTATAGGATTTTTATTTAGATTTGACTGAGGATAATCATAAGATAACACCACGTGACTACCTAGAGCTTGCTTTACGACCAGTTCAAGGTGGTAGGAGAGATGTAGCTGCTAAAAATGAGGTACTCACATCAAATCATTATTCTTTCATTTTGCTTATCCACAAAAGCTCAATTGCTATGAGTAATCTTCTCTATCCTAAGGGCTTCAATGGTTAGTTCTGTTTTGCGTTTTTTGATCTGGTGCTAGTTCTTTCTTACTTATTAATAAAGAGAGTATTCTCTCTATCCAAAGGACTGGCTGGCTGATCTTGTAGAATACTTGCACTTGATTTGTTTTTGTCTCATATTTTGTATAAATAAATTCCCATAGTAGATAAAAAATTTAAACTTGTGACTGCAGATTAGGGAGTCCATTCGTGCTCTTTTCCCTGACAGAGAATGCTTCACCCTTGTGCGGCCACTGAGCAACGAGAATGAGCTCCAACGGCTTGACCAAATACCTGTCAGTGCTAATGATTCATTTCTTGTATTCTCTGTGATTATAATTACTACTTACTGTGGTTTCATGTCACATGCAGATAGAAAAACTAAGGCCGGAGTTTAAAGCAGGTCTTGATGCTTTGACAAGATTTGTTTTTGAGAGGACTAAACCCAAGCAGTTTGGAGCTACTGTAATGACAGGGCCGATATTTGCCCGTATAACTCAGTCCTTCGTTGATGCTCTTAACAATGGGGCAGTGCCCACAATTACATCTTCATGGCAGGTAGATATTAGTACATTTTGTTTCTTCAATCTGCTTGTTGTCTTTGTTGTTCTTATTTGTATCTACAGTAGTATGAGTTGTTATATATTATTTGGTTGTGGACACTGAGAGGATAAACTGAGGAAATACGATTATTCTTGCTTTAGATGTTTTTATGTGCATGATTTGTAACCAAGCGTCATTGATATTTTGTATTAGAGGCTTGTGACCTTTATATATTGTTTCATGACCATGCATTTCTTCGGGCTTATGGTAAATATTATGTCATAAGGGACTGAATGCTGATACATATGGAAGCCACTAATCATATATTTTTATTTTTTTTGAACTGGTAAACATGAAGCCACTAATCATATTTGATGGTATTTATATTCCGGTCATGACTTCTGTAAAGCAACAAAAATCCTTCTTTACCATGTTGTATTATTTATTTAATAGAGGCATCTTTATTTCCTCTACTACGATCTGAATCAAATATTGTTTGTTTTCTTTGACAAAAGAATGATAATATGACATCTTTATGCTCATGTTGCCTTTCTTCCTTCTTATAGATTTGAATATAAAGTTTCACCAATTCCATTGTCTAGAGTTGAACTATTTGCTTATCTTGCTCTATGGGCCTTCTTTGTATAATTGTGTCTTCTGATTGCTCATGACCCATATGATTTTTCTGTATCTTGGCTGCCCTTCTTGTTTTAGTTCAGCTCGATTACTTGCTCTTTTGCTATTCATTTGGACTATCGAAAAATCAGAAAAAATGAATTTGGAATACTTGATGGGACCAGCGGATAATTGTAGAATTGCTCAACGTTCTAAACTATGTGAGAAAATTGAGCTGGGAAGCACTTTGCTGATAGCTTTTAGAAGTAGGGGAGCATGCTGAGATGTATAGATGTCCAATCCTGCAACAGCTAGTTGTTTGGCCTAGTCTCGGGCTTGTCTCAGACTTCAATGGACAAAATAAGTGACTATGGTTCATTTTGTGGCTAAAATTGCACTTCTCTGCGGTATGAAGAAATGGATGAATTTTTTTTCAGGGTTCTTTTATTAGATGCTAATAACTGCATGCTGTTTATTTCCTTTCTAGCTCGTTTATCTTATTTGGTTTGCAAGTAAGTCTTTTTCTATTCCCTTTGCTGTTAAATTGGACTGAAAAAAATGGCAGACTTACTAGTTTAGTAGTGAATAGGCAGAGAACCATATTTTGGTCTAGGTTTCTCATGCCTTTTGGTATGCTACTTGTATTGTATATAGTGGTTCTTCCACATTAATAAAGTTAGTTACTACTTTGTAAAAAAAAACTAGTGAATTGTATATGGAGGATCTTGCGGATATTGTTCGACTTCCCATCTGTAATTGTATTTATGAAAAGTAGTATTCAGATGAAGCATAATGCTAGTAACCATTTTTTATCCTTTATGTACCTTGCACATGATATGAAATTTTGTTGACTGTGATTTTCCTGTGGCAGAGCGTTGAGGAAGCTGAGTGTCAAAGAGCATATGATTTGGCTGCTGAAATGTACATGACTTCTTTTGATCGTTCTAAGCCTCCGGAGGAAGTAAGTACTGTTGTGTTTCATAAGTAATGCAATTTAAAAATATCTACTGATATTTTTGTAATTGCAGGCTGCACTAAGAGAAGCACATGAAGATGCTATCCAGAAGTCCATGGCTGCATTTAATTCTACGGCTGTAGGGGCTGGATCCATCAGAACCAAATATGAGAAACGTCTCCAAAATTTCATAAAGAAAGCATTTGAGGTTTTGATTATTATTTCTGCCCCTCTTTTTTTGTTTGTTTGTTTTGATGACTGTAGTGTCGGGGCCATATTTCGCGCACCTCGACTAAATTCCCCCTAATATTTAGGAAAAGAGGTCCACAAGAGAGGTGTATAGTTGGAGAAAGCTTAACTCACCCTTAAAATGATTGGACATGTCACCATTTTAGTTGTGTCTTTACCTTTTCTTGCCTATTAACTGTACTTTGATATATCTCCAAAAATATGCTGATTTGCACTGATTCTAATGTAGGACATTAGAAAGGATGCTTTTAGGGAGTCTTCTCTACAATGTTCTAATGCGATACAGGACATGGAAAATAGACTGAGAAAAGCTTGTCATGCTCCTGATGCAAAAGTAGATACTGTGCTCAAAGTAAGTCTTTATGGTAAACTTTTAAAACCTATTTGGGTAGCTAAACTAAAATTGTTTGTATAATGAGTTGTTTACGTTGTAAATCCATGTTGTATGTAGGTTCTTGATTCCGTGTCCAAATATGAGGCGATGTGTCAAGGTCCTGAAAAATGGAGAAAGCTACTAGTCTTCTTACAACAAAGGTTTGTTATTCCATAGTTCTTACTGAAGCACTTCGGTTTAGGAATGTGTATGTGATTCATTTTGAATTTTGCAGCTTGGAGGGGCCACTTGTTGATCTCATCAATAAACAAATAGACCAAATTGGGTCAGAGAAAACTGCACTTGCATTGAAGTGTCGTTCCATTGAGGATAAGATGAGCTTCCTTAACAAACAACTGGAAGCTAGTGAGAAGTTTAAATCTGAATACTTGAGGCGCTATGAAGATGCCACCAGTGACAAGAAAAAGCTTGCAGAAGATTATGCAAGCCGTATTGCAAATTGGCAGAGTAAACATAGTATGTTAGAAGAAAGATATGCCAGCTTATCAAAAACATTAGATTCTACTAGAATCGAGTCCATGGAATGGAAAAGGAAATATGAGCAATTACTTTCGAAACAGAAGGCTGGGGAGGAACAGTCAAATGCAGAGATAAGTATTCTTAAGTCGAGAACTAGTGCTGCAGAAGCAAGGGTTAATGCTGCCAAAGAGCAAGCTGAATCTGCTCAAGAGGAGGCAGAGGAGTGGAAACGTAAGTACGGCATTGCTGCCAAGGAAGCAAAGAATGCTCTTGAGAAGGCAGCAGCTGTCCAAGAGCGCACTAGCAAGCAAGCACAATTGCGAGAGGATGCTTTACGGGATGAATTTTCGAGTACTTTGGCTAATAAGGTGAATTTCTACTTGATAGATTGATGCTAGTTATTGGCTTCATTTTCTTTTGCTTCTCATCCCTCTACCTAAAAACCTCAGTAAAATGTTAAAATGGTGCCTAACTCCGTGCAGCTATGTTTTCTCTTGTACTTTGCTTGATGGACTGTGCCAGTCGACTTGATTGGTGTTCCGAAATGATAATTGAGATTCTTGCCTTTTCTTTTCAGTACAGTAATTGAGATTTTCTGTTCTTGTGAAACTGCAGGAAGAGGAGATTAAGGAGAAGGCAGCAAAACTTGAGCAGGCTGAGCAGCGTCTGTCAATTTTAAATTTGGAGTTGAAGGTGCACGTCTTCTATATAAAACTAGTTTACGTGTATCTTCACCTGATTTGTGCATGATTTCTTTTTTTTAAACAGGATGGAGAAAAATGTATGGGAGAAAGATGGGGGGGTTGGGAGGGACAGATGTTTAACTTGCTTTAAAGTGACCTGTAAATTCCATGCTTGCAGAAGAAGTCACTACCTCCATCATCCAATATCTGTTCCTTAGATTTATGAAAAGTTGTCTCTCAGCTCTGTAGTTATTGGTAGCCATGACATTTGTGTATTGGTCATGGATAGACAGATTTAGATAGTTTGTCCCTACGCTGGTGCATACCTTGCAAGATGATTGTCATATACCTGACATAGCTCCTTATAATATGAGAAGAGTAGTCCGTTAGATCTTCATATTCGTATCTCACTTCATATAGTTAGCCCAATATATGCACAAGTTCTGGTACTAATGACATACCCTACCTACTAAAAAAAATGTACTTTTACTATTGGGTATACTAAGAGCTTTACCTTACACAGGTTGCTGAGTCAAAGATAGAGAACTATGACCTGGAGGTCTCATCTTTAAAGCGTGCAATTAAGGAATTAGGTGAAAGGTTTGAGCGCATCAATGCTACTGCACTATCATTTGAAAGAGAAGTTAGGATTCTGGAACAAGAGAAAGTTCATCTTGAGCAGAAGTATCGGTCTGAGTTCAGTAGATTTGAAGATGTCGAGGATAGATGTAAATCAGCTGAAAGAGAGGCGAAAAGAGCGACTGAGCTGGCTGATAAAGCAAGGGTTGAAGCAGCTACTGCCCAGAAAGAAAAGAGTGAAATCCATCGAGTAGCTATGGAAAGGTCGGCTCAGATCGAGAGGAATGAGAGAAATATACAAAACTTGGAGAGGCAAAGAGATGACTTGGCCGATGAATTAGAGAGGTGCCGTGCATATGAGTTTGATGCACAGTCAAAAGTTACAACTTTGGAGGCCAGAGTCGAAGAAAGGGAAAAGGAAATTGAATCACTTCTGAAATCAAATAATGAACAGAGAGCCAGTACTGTGCAAGTCCTTGAGAGTTTGTTGGAGACTGAGCGTGCTGCGCGTTCTGAGGCAAACAACAGGGCAGAAGCACTATCAGTTCAGTTGCAAACTACACAAGGAAAGCTGGATCTTCTTCAGCAACAGCTAACTAAAGTTCGACTGAATGAAACAGCATTAGATAGCAAACTTAGAACTGCTTCCCATGGAAAACGTGCCAGGATAGAAGAATATGAAGCCGGTGTCGAATCTGCTCTTGATATGGGCACAAGTGATAGAGTAACCAGGGGAAATAAGAGGTCAAAGAGTACGACCAGCCCCATGGAAGTCACCTGTCCAGAAGATGGGGGCTCCGAGTTTAGGGGAGATGATGTTACTAGTAGTCAACAAACAAATACCGAGGATTATACTAGATTCACAGTGCAGAAACTGAAGCAAGAGCTCACAAAGCATAATTTTGGTGCTGAACTGCTCCTATTGAAAAATCCCAACAAGAAGGATATTCTAGCTTTATATGAGAAATGTGTTCTCCAGAAATCGTAGCTTCCACTCTGCTTCCTAGAAAGGTTTGAAGTAACTCCCCAACAAATTTGACCAGGTGACTCTGATATCTTAGGAGATTTTACATGGAAATCTTTAGCGCACGACCTTTTGACAGAAGCAGGTATAACTGCTGATGCTGCTGACTTAACCATTGATGTAACTTAAAGACTGTTTTCCCATCTGGGGTGTATTCTATTCTGGTTTATAGACATTTTGTTGTTTGTTCGCTGTGCTTAGTGCGCTGCAGCGACTCAAGAGTTGAAATTGGTGTATTGAGAGACTACTAGTATGCGTAGTCACCCCTCGTTTTGGGGCTGACTCTAGGTTTTAAGTTTGTTTGATTCGTTTCTTGTTCCCCTGTTTTAGTTTTAGATGTTAATGATTGGTACTTGGTAAGATCACGTTATGTAAATCCCAGGACAAGCATGTTGTGTAAGAATTCCTGCTGAGGTAGTTGATTTTTTTTCAACTTCATTTCCTGTAAGCTGTTGATTTTGTCAACTAAAAATTGGAGTTATTTATTTATTAAATATGTATGTTTTTCTTAATTTTGTATTTCATTGTCACAACTCATATTTATGTTCGTAAGTGGGGTTATCACAGCTTTGCTGAGTAGAACTTCTCTACGATTTAAACCAATGCTGGCTTTAACTCTTTTTTTGAGCTAAGTTCTGCTGGAGTTTTTGGTGGTAGCAATGCATTTTTGTGAATTTGAATCTAATTGGAGATAGTACGAGAGAGACAATTCATTAAAATTTAAAAGTATATCTTCACTTGCCAGAAAGAGAATGCACATTCATTTGATCCTTGTGGATTGAAAGGTAGACTAGACCGGGCCCTGCATGACCCTCCAGTTCTCCTAATAATTTAGGAGCCAATGGAGGATAATTTTAAAATAAATCCAATAATTTTAGTCCTTCTCCACAACGTAACATGGTTCAAGTTTCAACATAGCAATATATGTTTTTTTTGCTAAAAACCAACTTGATCCAAATGCTGCCTACGTTCTCTCACAAACTACAACTCAAAATTCTTAGTAGGCCAAATTATGAAATTGTAATTTAATATTATGTTCTCCTAATTAGTGAATAAAATAAAAAGAAAATCAAACAACCAATCTTTCTAGATTATCCCATATTTTTCCAAATTGTTTGTTCAATCAAACCATTGATTAGCCAGTTTTGTTCCAAATTTCCATACTAACTTGTTTGGGTACCAAGGAGGAGCATGTACAAGTCATGAGAATATATATATATATATATATATATATGAATACAAAGAAAATTTAAATTAAGCTTATGAAGACATAATTGTTCATCATTTACATCCTACATACATTACATATCTCTTAATAAAAAAAAAACAAGTAAATAATGAACACTGTATATTGTCTACCTTTAAAAATACAAAACAAAAAACAAAATAAAAATCCCTAATTAAACAAAGAACTGATGACTATGCATTACTAAGAAAGTAGATTATTAATCTTTAATCAGTTAAAAATAAACATTTATTTTATTCCTCCATCCTCAAATCTTTTAACTTAGACTTTCACACTACAACAACAACCACCCCAACATTTTAAAAATAATAATCTTTATAGTAACAATAACTTTCATTTCTTCCTACTTTCTCATTTCTCTTTGCTTGCTTCTGAAGGTATAACAAAAGATGAGCCATCACCATGAACAACCAAATTCTGAATTAACTCATGAGGTGAGCTTTGGCTCTCAACATTATATGAAATGAAAGGATTAGGATTAGGATTATAATAATCGACGAAATTCGTTGTTTTAAGGACAGGGTTAATAATATTGTTGTTGTGATCAAGTGGTTTTTTTATGGTTAATGATCCACATTGTCTAGGTTGTGTTTGGTAGAAAACTTTTGAAACAACTAATTCTCCATCTTTTTCTTCTTCATTTTCACCTAAGTGATATTGGTGCATTACCCAATTTGTTTTCTCAGGCTTTCTTTGCCTACCATAATTTGTATAAAGTACCAAAATTTTCTTGTAACCTTTAAGAACTCCATTTATGTAAACTGGCCTTGTTTTACCTGTCTTGTGCCATCTTGTTTCACCACCATCAATTTCAGTGTGTACCTTTCGACGTTTTCTAGTCCCCGTCGTGTATGCTTTTGATGGACGATGAAAGAAATGACGTACTTGACCATCCTTGCTCACTCCTGCATGCAGTAGCGTATTCAGAATTTTAAGTAATATTTAATGTTCTATATCCTTTGATCATCCCTAGGAATGAAATATTTTATAAGAAAATGACAACTTTTTAGTAGTTAAAAGGAGCCAATCATAGGCAGTATGAAATTTTTATTTTTATTTTTTCCTCTTCATCTTTTCAATAATAAGTAAAGTAACACATGAATAGTGTGTCATATTCTCTTGTTACAATAACAAGGAAAGAATTTACGTGATCCATGATAAATGGCAACATGTAATTAGCATCACAATATGATATTCCGTCCATTTAATTTGATATTCACACAAAATCTATAACAAACTTTCTATAAGGTTAGTAATTATTCAATGGAATAAATAAGGTGCGAGTAAATTAATTTTGAATGCCACTATTATAAACAGAAATCTATAACAATCTGTCTAAGAGGTAATAAGTACTCAATGAAATAGTTAAAGTGCAAGCATATTATTTTTGAACGTAATCATTATAAACAAATTAAAATCTTAACTTTTTAAGAGGTAGCAAATACTCAATATAATAGTCAAGGTATAAGTAAATTGTTTTATTAACGCAACCATTATAAACAAAATCTATAACAAGCTTTTTAAGAGGTAGAAAGTAGTGTACTGAATTGAATAGTTAAGTTGAATAATTGAACTATTTTTGAACACCATCATAATAAACAAATTAAAATCTAAAATCTTAAAAGGTAGAAAATACTCAATTGAGTAATCAATGTAAAAGTAAATTGTTTCTTAACACAACCATTATAAACAAAAATCTACATGAAAAACAATATTCTAAAAAGGTATATAGCATGTACTCAATGAAATAGTTGGAGTGTGAGTATACACTATTTTTTAATAAATGCCACCATTATAAACTACTTACTATATTTTAGACACCACCATTAAAAAAAATTATAACAAACTTCACACACTACTAAAAATAATAGTTTTTCATTGCTAATTAATGAAAAATTTGTGTTATATAACATTGATTTTTTCACTTATTTTTCAACAAAGCAACTCACTGAAAAAAGACATGATGGAAAACAGATTCTCACTGAAAAACTTCCAACTTTTACCGTGTAAAAACACTGGTCTCTTTTTTTTCCTCACCAATTCAATCAAAAAAAGTAATTATTAAACATTTTCTAGTGGAAAATTTTATAGAAAAATGTAGTAACTTTTTTAATAGTGATAGTTAGTATGTTGCATAAGGTACACTATTGACATTGGTATCTTGAATAACTTTTTACCGAATAGGTAACTTAGTTCCCTTAACCAAGTATATATTTTCCACTTTTGGATATTTGAAGAAAGAATGAAATTCTCAATCCAATTGGCAGTTGGCACCTTCAACAGCTAGCCACTAAAGGCTATTTTGTTAGTAACAACTTCTCAAACCAAGTGACTAAAAGGCCATCAATTTATAGAATAAAAAGCCACAAAATGAGGAAAAAGGAAATAACTCATTAACAGAATTTCATGGCTTGAAATTTCCAAGAAATGAATAAAACAAATTTAGAATAATCCAAATGCTATAAGCAATTATTAACTTTTACCACTAAATTGTCTCACTTGGGAAATTTCCTAAACCATAAAATAATACTACTGTAACAAATTGTGACATATATAAAAAGAATTATCCCCATAGGTTGAAGATTTTTCACGAAAACAAAAATCAAGAAAAAAGAAAGATTATTAATAGTAGTAAATAATTTTTTAGAAAATTTGCCTACCAAAATTAGAAAAATTCTAATTTTATATAATGCTAATTGCCAAGTGTGACCCACTCTAATAATAAATCCGAATATCAATCCCGGAAGGAATAAAATCCGGACAAGAAAACATCATGAATCTTCTTAATTAGTAATTTCACTACTTCCTCTTTTTTGTTTTTGTGAATGTAGATG
>JAJOOO010002315.1:0-31309 GCA_029582685.1 Solanum piurae
GAAAGAGTATTATTCTTGATTTTTTTAATAGATTTTTAAACCCCCATTAAAGCAAATACGTATATAATTGCAGCACAGATACAGAGAGAGAGAGAGAGTGTGTTGATGAAGGAGAAGAGAGATACTTCACATGGGATGTTCTATTTGATTCTGTGGTGAACAAGAGTTTTACAAAGAACATTCCTTTTTCTTTTTTCTTGGTTCTTGTGTGGGTCAGCCATGGATGTTCCATTGCCACTGCATAGACCATTGAGTTGCACAAGTGTCTCCAATGCAATAACCCACCTCAAGATCAAACCTTTTCTTGGGTTTGTCTCTCATGGAACCACAAGTCTATCAGTACAAGTAAATTTGTCTTCTAATCTTCTCACTGAAAACTGTATTGTGTGTGTGTCCATTTGCACTGACTTGGGGATACATGTAGTTATTATTTTAACAGTTTTCTTGATTTTGAGTACACTCATGTTTCATACTTTCCAATTTCGATTGTAATTCTTGCATATATGGAGTAATTTGAGCTCAAAATGGAATCTTGATTGACATATTCCTATGGGTCTTGGAGTTGGGCATTTTGTGTTTACTTGACATCATCAGTATTTGCATATTTGTTGATTCTTGGTGTATGTTAGTGGTCATGCTTCCAGTTAGTTAACTTAAGGTGATTGTTCTTGAGAGTTATTGATGTTATTGGTATGCCCAAGTTTATGGGTTCCACCCTTAAATCAATTTCAATTGGACAATATTTTGTTGTGAATTGTCTTATACCTGTTGCTATTTATGCAGTCTTCTTCATGGAGGAAGGATGGAATGGTTACTGGGGTTTCATTTCCATTTGGTGCAAGTGAGGGTTCATTCCTATGGTTATTTAGTTGTAAGTATTAGTCTATGATTGATGCTAGCTATTTGTCAAACTAACTGGAAAGATTGTATGCTGTAGATTTCTCGGGAAGAAGACGGAGAAAAGTTTCAACTCCTAGGAGTCAAGGATCTTCACCTAAGGGGTTTGTGCCAAGGAAGCCCTCAGGGATGAGCACGCAAAGAAAGGTTCAGAAGAGCAATGGTGATAAAGAAAGTCAAAGTACTTCAACATCTAAAGTATCTGAAATTTCCAACCAGAAGACGGTTGAAGCAAGAGTTGAAACTAGTGACGATGACACTAAAGGAGTGGTGAGGGACCCCAAGTTTCTGGAGGATGAGGATGAAATCAATGGTTCTACTAAATCAATAAGTATGTCACCTGTTCGTGGATCATCTCAATTTGTTGAAAGTGAAGAAACTGGTGGTGATGACAAGGATGCTGTAAAGTTAAACGAATCAAAGAGATCGGAAGAGAGTGATTTTCTAATTGATTCTGTAATAAGAGAACAAAGTGGATCTCAGTGGGAAACTAATGCCAGTAACAAGGGAAGCCATGCTGTGGGTACAAAACTTTATGAGATATTGCAGGTGGATGTTGAGCCACAACAATTGAAAGAAAATAATGCTGGGAATGTTGAGCCACAACAATTGAAAGAAAATAATGCTGGGAATGTTGAATACAAAGGACCTGTAGCAAGTAAGCTATTGGAAATTACTAAGGCTAGTGATGTGGAACACACTGAAAGCAATGAGATTGATGACTTAGACAGTAATAGTTTCTTTAAATCAGATTTAATTGAAGAGGATGATCCATTAGCTGCAGGAACAGTGGAGACTGGAGATTCTTCTCTAAACTTAAGATTGGAGATGGAAGCAAATCTACGTAGGCAGGCTATAGAAAGGCTTGCCGAGGAAAATTTATTGCAAGGGATCAGATTATTTTGTTTTCCAGAGGTTGTAAAACCTGATGAAGATGTCGAGATATTTCTTAACAGAGGTCTTTCCACTTTGAGGAATGAGTCTGATGTCTTGATTATGGGAGCTTTTAATGAGTGGCGCTATAGGTCTTTTACTACAAGGCTAACTGAGACTCATCTCAATGGAGATTGGTGGTCTTGCAAGATCCATGTTCCCAAGGAAGCATACAGGGCTGATTTTGTGTTTTTTAATGGACAAGATGTCTATGACAACAATGATGGAAATGACTTCAGTATAACTGTGAAAGGTGGTATGCAAATCATTGACTTTGAAAATTTCTTGCTTGAGGAGAAACGGAGAGAACAGGAGAAACTTGCTAAAGAACAAGCTGAAAGAGAAAGACTAGCAGAAGAACAAAGACGAATAGAAGCAGAGAAAGCTGAAAGTGAAGCTGACAGAGCACAAGCAAAGGAAGAGGCTGCAAAGAAAAAGAAAGTATTGCGAGAATTGATGGTCAAAGCCACGAAGACTCGTGATATCACCTGGTACATAGAGCCAAGTGAATTTAAATGCGAGGACAAGGTCAGGTTATACTATAACAAAAGTTCAGGTCCTCTCTCCCATGCTAAGGACTTGTGGATCCACGGAGGATATAACAATTGGAAGGATGGTTTGTCTATTGTCAAAAAGCTTGTTAGATCTGGGAGAATAGATGGTGATTGGTGGTATACAGAGGGTAAGTGGGGATGTTATTATTATACGTACTTGCACTTCTTTTAGTTAGTGCTTGCATGAGCTTCCACAATTATACTTTTGTCTGTCTCCTTCTATTTCTTCTAAATGTTCGGCTACACTCTTCTGAGGAATGCACTTTTCTGCAGTTGTTATTCCTGATCGGGCACTTGTCTTGGATTGGGTTTTTGCTGATGGTCCACCCAAGCATGCCATTGCTTACGATAACAATCATCGCCAAGACTTCCATGCCACTGTCCCCAAGCACATTCCGGAGGAATTATATTGGGTTGAGGAAGAACATCAGATCTTTAAGACACTTCAGGAGGAGAGAAGGCTTAGAGAAGTGGCTAAGCGTGCTAAGGTTGGTTGTAATGTTCCACGCAAGGTTAAACCTGGTTAAGTGGATTTGATGGGTCAAATTTAGATATTCTGTTGTTGTCTTGTTATTCCAAAAGAGAACAAAGACCTCCTAATTTTTTTTGTCTATAGAGTTCTCCTGCAAGTTGTTTTCTTATATATTGCTTACCTCTCATATATGTTTCCATCTATTGTTTTATGATCTCTCACTTCCAGGCTGAAAAAACAGCACTTCTGAAAGCTGAAACAAAGGAAAGAACTATGAAATCATTTTTACTGTCTCAGAAGCATGTAGTATATACTGAGCCTCTTGATATCCAAGCTGGAAGCAGCGTCACAGTTTACTATAATCCCGCCAATACAGTACTTAATGGTAAACCTGAAATTTGGTTCAGATGTTCATTTAATCGCTGGACTCACCGCCTGGGTCCATTGCCACCTCAGAAAATGTCGCCTGCTGAAAATGGCACCCATGTCAGAGCAACTGGTTAGTTTTCACACACTCTGATGTCAGATTACAAACACTACAGACTGTTCCGTCATCATAGCTTCAACTAGAAATAATTTTCACGCACGCTTAGTAGTATCTTTAATATTAAAAAGAAATATAATTTGAGTTGCAGTTTCTTGCACATATATTTCTCTATTTTTCTAGACAAATGGAAGTTCTCTCTGTAACTGATAGCTAGAATGCTAATTGTGAGCTGAGATGAACATCTTGATATGGGATCCGAGATCTTAGGATTCTAAGAAGTAAGAAAGTAACTTAAGTCTTTAATGCATTTATGTGGAATAAGTTTGAACAACAGATGTATGTAAACATTTAACTACATATAAATATCAATTTTGTCAAATAAAAACCAGTCTTGTCTGAAAAACATCTTCACTTTTGCTTTCCATCTGGCTACTGGTGTTTCAGTGAAGGTTCCATTGGATGCATATATGATGGATTTTGTATTTTCCGAGAGAGAAGATGGTGGGATTTTTGACAATAAGAGCGGAATGGACTATCACATACCTGTGTTTGGAGGAGTCGCTAAAGAACCTCCAATGCATATTGTCCATATTGCTGTCGAAATGGCACCAATTGCAAAGGTAGACTTGGGTGATTCCAACTTTTGTTTTATGCTAAATATAATACTTTTGTGCTTTAACTGATACTTCTTCACTGCAATTCAAGATCTGAAGATGTTCTCTGTTCCACCAAAGACTATTTGTGCTTAACCCATGGTTTCTTGTAGCTACCACTCCCCTCCAAGTTAGATAAAAGTGTCACTTGCTATGCATTTCTAGAGTTGTAAATTTTCCGATGTTTGGCAGTTACAGAGCAAACAGTTAGTCAAATAAATGCAGTCCATTTTAAAATAAATGATACTCTTGTGCCTTTTATGGTTATTTAGCTTTGAGTTGACCTTTCTCATAAAAAAATGGCTAATTAGCTTAGAGTCAATGTTTATTGTTTAATATTTGGGGGAGAGATGAGGCTATTGGGAACTGTAAAGTGAAAAAAAAAGGATAATGTTTTCCTGTATTACTTTTTGACTTTATATTAATTTTTTATTTTCCTATTAGTATACCCAAGAACTATGGAAGATTTTTTTGAACCTCAAAGGCATCTCCTGGACCATGCCCAGGAAGGTCTCAGCGGCTTTAAAGAGTTGGGAGGCATCAGGGATGAATGCAAATGACAGAAATGGATGGAGAATTATCCCTGCTAATATATGGTGGACTATTTGGAAAGAAAGGAACTCTATGTGTTTTAAGAGCATAGAGAATAATGTTCAGATGGTCAAGTTAAACTGCATTTTATTGTTATATTTCTGTATAAATGGTTTCAGTACAATTGATGGACTGTTTTATGATATAATACAAAGCTACCTATTTCAATTTCCTTTATCTATTAGGGATAGCGGATAGATTCTTGGGTGATAGAATTAGAAGAATCACTAGTTATTAGTTTAGTAGAGGCAGTGGTTTAACATAATAATGTAAAGATGGGTATTTAGGAACAAAAAGAGGGGTTTGGGGGGGCGGGGGAGGAATAGCCTGAGTCCTGAGATATTGTTTGAGGTATACTTTGAATACATTCAACAAATTCTTGTTCATTTACATATTGAAAGGAGTGATTCTATTCCAGCTGTTAAGTTGTCGTTACTTTGTTTTTGCAGGTGGGAGGCCTTGGTGATGTTGTTACTAGTCTTTCCCGTGCTGTTCAAGATTTAAACCATAATGTGGATATTATCTTACCTAAGTATGACTCTTTGAAGATGAATAATGTAAGGTTACTGCTTCATTTTACCAAGTCTGCTCATTATTTATCATTCAACTTCCACACACTGTCTACAACTCAAGTAGGCTTCTCATTGGCACTTACAATAGCTACTTTCTTGCATCAATATTTTGTTACTAAAATGAAAAATAATAGCCTTGGTCGTCCTGCCAATCACTTGTAAATGTGCGACAGCTGTTATCCCCATTCTTGGATATCTGATAAAGGTACAAGTCTAAATGCTTCATGATTTCAAGAGAAAATTCAAACACAACAACATACCAAGTGTAATCCCACAAGTGGGGTCTGGGGAGGGTGGTGTGTACGCAAACTTTACCCCTATCTTGTGAATGTTCAAACACGATTCCTATAAATCATTCGAGTTGTACATGTATCACATACTTTGACTAGTATTTTTCTTTTGATCTGTAAAAGATAGTTATATTATTTACCAGCAAAAAAAGTATGCCACAAAACATGTACAGAAAAGGTATGACATATTGTGTGAAGAGCTCAAAAAGTCAATCATGGCTTCTACATCATTACATGAAGCCGTGTTACATTGACAAAGAAGTAAGGAGATGCATACTTTCACTAATATTATTGCATGTTGCTATGTATTCTTATTAGGTGAAGGACTTTCGGTTTCACAAAAGCTACTTTTGGGGTGGGACTGAAATAAAAGTATGGTTTGGAAAGGTGGAAGGTCTCTCGGTCTATTTTTTGGAGCCTCAAAACGGGTATGCTTATTATGCTGAAAATGACGCATAATGTTTTTGTTTAATCAGAATAAATAAATAAACTTCTTGTTTCATGGTTTATAATCAATTTTTGTAAGTCTGTTCACTAATCACTAGCTGCTAATCGTAAAGTAAAGAGGGAAGTAGAATGCACTCTAGAGGCAGTCCCAAGATGACTGCTGATCAAGCTCCTTTATCTACTCTCTTTAGTTATCTCGCAAAACAAATAGAAGTGTTACACTCCTTTTCTCCTGAAGATTTCTTTAGTTAAATATTAGAAGCTTGTGTGTTCCCTAAATGAAAACCTCTATTTCCTGAACCAATTTCCTAATTCATATGTTGTTGAACTGCAACCGCCATCACAGAAGTTGGTGGTGTTTCTGGAAATGATAGTAAAGAATGGAGAATCAATAATTATATTGAATGACTTACAACTGAATATAGACCCTGCTTCCATCAATTTATTTCCTTATAGGATCAATGTTTATGATATATACAATTCCACCTTTTGGATGCTTTTATTGTAACAATATAATGGTATATAGTCCAGCAGAACATAAAATCATATTCTCAACTATGTGCGTTTTTTTTTTTTTTTGATGATCAAGCATAGGTGAATTAGGCATTTTGGATGTCTTCATAATTTTAGTGCTTCATTATTGTTCTTTTAGGTTATTTTGGAAAGGGTGCATATATGGATGTCGCAATGATGGTGAACGATTTGGTTTCTTCTGTCACGCGGCTTTGGAGTTTCTTCTGCAAGGTGGATTTAGTCCGGTATGTTCCAGATTATATCAATATGCTAATTCTGAGGTCTCATATTTTCTTGATTCCTATTTCTCCAAATTTTAATCTTATAAATTTCTTTGGATAGTAGCTTATTTGGGAAAGCTATAAATATTTTCTGAAGGAGATTTTCTGAAGGAGGCAAGTCAATTGCAGATGTTTTTATTGGAATAGCGTCAGATTAGAATTTTTATGGCAATGAATGAATTGCTAATTACCAAGGAGTATAACCAGGTCGTTTTAATTTCTCACTGAAGTTGTTGGATTAATTGGGTCTGCAACATGCTTCCTTGGTCCCAAATTAACTTCTAAGCTCACCTTGGAGGATTCAAATTGTGAAAAATTCAACAATTAACTTATTCATATTGTCTTAGTCTTTTACAACCAAAAAAACTAGATTATTTGATACCATTTTTATCATAGTTTTTAATAATACCAACTATTAGTTTCCAAAGTTTGAGTTTGAGGTGAAATATCATTATCAAGACACAAAATTAGACATTTTGACCTCTAAATTCAAATTCAAACATCTAAAGTGGGAGGGACTGTGTACTACTTTTCTCTTTCTAAATAATTTTCTTCCTACATATTACTGCTTGGTACAATGAATGGGAGCTTTTGGGCACTGAAGTGAGGATCTCGAATTTTACTGTGAAGTGATACAGTTTCTTATATTTTCTGTTGTTGAAATGAAATTTTATTTGCACGTCTTCTTTACTGTGCATTTGTCCGGCAGGATATCATTCATTGCCATGATTGGTCTAGTGCTCCTGTTGCTTGGCTCTTTAAGGAGCAATATACACACTATGGTCTAAGCAAATCTCGTATAGTCTTCACGATACATAATCTTGAATTTGGGGCAGATCTCATTGGGAGAGCAATGACTAACGCAGACAAAGCTACAACAGTAAGTGCTTCTATCGCCTTTACCTTACAAATAGCTGTTTGTGCTTGATGCTGTTGTCTGTTGAAAAATGTTGCTATGCATAAGCCAGAGGCTATTTTGTAATTTGCCAGACAAAAGTTCTGGATTTGAATTCCTGAAGGTCATCATTTTGTCCAGCTTCATATTTGTCTTATGTTTGTTTCGCCTTCTCATTTTTCGGAAGAAGATTGTAAATTGCACCCTAGGGAAAAAGCTTTATTTTGCTGCTTTCAGAAACTAGTATAACAACCAAACACTGCCTGAAGGCCTTCAGCTATGGACGCTGTTGGAGATAAAGTAAGAACAAACAAAATAAATAGGAAAAGCTACACGAATACATGTTCTTGAAGTATACACAAACAAAGTGTTATGGGCAACACGTATACTTCTTTTTTTGGCTTTATCAAAAAGAAAAGTATCCTTCTTTGTTTGTTTTAGTGAAACTGTAAAATTTTTTCTATGAAAGGTAAAGCTGTATCCTAATAGGATTTACATGCAGGTTTCACCAACTTACTCACAGGAGGTGTCTGGAAACCCTGTAATTGCGCCTCACCTTCACAAGTTCCATGGTATAGTGAATGGGATTGACCCAGATATTTGGGATCCTTTAAACGATAAGTTCATTCCGGTAAGTTGTCTCGGCTTTTCTCAGTTATTATATTACCTATAAGGGAACACATTGGAAAAAGTTCATGCTATCTTCTCCCCCCTATCTCTCTGCATATAAACTGTCCAACTGCAAATCTTCAAAGTGACCTCCACCCTAAAGATGTTATCGTAACGGATTATTGGTCAATTGTGGAATGCAAGGATATTATCTCAAAAAAAAGAAGCTTAGTGGTACAACTTACCTTACTCTTTTGCTTGCAAGAAAGGTTGTACAACTCCTAATGCTCTACAAAGAACTCTACGAAAAAACTGTTGGATATGCAGAGAATATTTGATCATGAGCAGCAACAACACACCCGGTGTACTCCCACAGGTGGGTTTGTGGAGGGTAATGTGTACACAGACCTTACCCATGCCACCTCTAGCTTGTGGAGGTAGGGAGTTTGTCTCTTTGCTCAAGGATAGCATTTCAAAAATATGAAATGAAGTAGTAACAGTAACAACAACAAAATAATACGATAACTGAAGCATAAGAAACAACATATACTAATACTGCTGGTATGGAAGGAGAAGAAGATGCGGTGCTCCAAACTACCACCAAGCCTATCCCACAGTAAAATGAGACAACGGTCAACCACCCACCAACCTTCTACCTTAATCCGTGACCTCCACATCATCCTATCTAGATCATGTCCTCAATAAGTTGAAGCTGTGTCATATCCTGCTCGATGAAAGGATCCAGATTCCATACTATGATGTGGGCTGGGGATCTTTCTTCTCTTTCTAAAAGAGAAGATAACAATTACTGGATGTTTGGGCTGCCAGTGCAAAGACATTTCAGCTTTTATGGATTTTACCTCATTTTAAGTAGCCAATTTCTGAACAAGAAGGCTGCTCCCATTGATGCCCGGATATTGTCCTATTGTTGTGTGTAAGTGCATATAGAGGTGACTTGTAGAATTTAAGCATGGGCTGTTTGACAAGAATTTTGTTCTCTAAAGTGGCACTTGTTTGATTTCTTTTGTGTATCTGTACATGAGTAGACCAGACCCTTCTTCGGCTATGCTGTCGTTAGTTGTTAATTTTTTCTATGACCACTTCATCAGTTAGGCTTAGAATCTATACACTTCTCTTTTAGTGATCAGTACATTTGACTCTTTTAACTGTGTTAGTCTTTGGTGTGTCTTGGTGATGATTCCTTCAAGTAACTTTTGGTGTGTTCAGACGGAAAGGAATTCTTTGATGGAATCTCAACTCCAAATTATATCCTGAAGCTAGATGTGCGCTTAACTTGTTCAGTTGGAAAAACTTTAACTACTGTAAATAGCACTGAACAATTTTTTTAGCACCCTACTCCTAGCATGGTCTTTCTCATGTATTGGAACTAACACACTTCTTTTGCATCTTTTGATGCCTTTTTAATGAAATTTCTTACTTCATAGAAAAGATAGTGTTAAGAAATGAACTTTGGACCTAACACAGTCCCCAAAGCTAGTTCATGAGAAGAGGATTCCCCAAGATCATAAAAGGAGACATAATCCCATCCCAAAGCAATATCGGACTCTTAGCACTCGCATGTGCAGGAGTGGACATTTGGAGCTTGGACAATAGAACATGGGTACCCGACATCAGGTAAACCAAGAATTGGAATGGGTCTGGCTCGCCTAACTCAACCGTATAAGTCAGCTTATGAGGTAAGGATTGCCCAATACCATATAAGGAGGCAAATATTCCATCCCATATCGATGTGGGACCCTATCAAACAGTTTGTATTAGCGCATAATACACCTCCAGTAGTCTTATCTCTAAAAGTTATGATGTTTATCTACTTTTATTGGTTTGTTATTCCCATCATCCCAAATATGTGAGGGTGTTTGTATAAAGAAGATTTTGAAACTTGTGTAAAAACATGCCATAGACATTTATGTGGCCATAAATTAAGGGTAAAATGATTTTTTTGAAGTTCAATTGTATCTAAATAATTGGTAGTAGAGGGTCAAACGAAAACTGGTAGGTGACCATTCCAGCATGTATCTGGTGGACACTATGGAAGGAAAGGAATACCATATGTTTTGAAGGCAAGAGTAGCAACATAAAGATAAAGAGTCGGAGTCTTAGTTTGCTTATTTTTGGTGGAAACAAGAGTTGGGATATAGTAGCACTAGTTGGCTTCATAGGTAGCTTGTAAAGTTCTTCTATTTTTGCAGTCCTCTTGGAGGAATTCCCGTACTTTTGGTGGGTGTAAGATTCTTCCTCATCATTTCTTGGATGATGAGTTTTTTGTGAATACAAAGTTACCGTTGTCTCAAAAAAAATAAAAAAATTGCATCTAATATAAAAAGGTTCATTCTTTTTGGGACATTAAAAAGGTAAGTTGTCACATATATGGAGTATTGTATTTGGTTATTGTAAGGTTCATTCTTTTTGTTGCTTTAAGTTCTTGGACCTTGAATCATGTGTCATCTTTATTTGTCTGATGGTTGTGGCACTGTTGGAATGCATGCAATTACAGATTCCGTACACCTCAGAAAATGTTGTTGAAGGCAAAACAGCAGCCAAGGAAGCTTTGCAGCGAAAACTTGGACTGAAACAGGCTGACCTTCCTTTGGTAGGAATTATCACCCGCTTAACTCACCAGAAAGGAATCCACCTCATTAAACATGCTATTTGGCACACCTTGGAACGGAACGGACAGGTATTTTTTCTGAAGGTGTTCTTAAGTTCTCAGATCCCCCCTCCCCCCTTCTTTTTTCTTTTGCTTGGGGGAGGGGGGGGGGGAGTGGACTATGGGGAACATACTCATCTTAAGCTTTTGGCTTGTCGAAATGTTGCTATATGCTCTGATAATAGCTAGTGTAATTTTTTTTTTAAAATCCATTTGGTTTTGGATGTCATATCTAGTTTGTATATAGTAACTGATCTAAAGATGCCAGAGAGTACCAATTCATTATTTTTTACTTAAAGAAGGCCAGAGAATACCAGTTCTTGAATGTTTTCGTTACCAATTTTTGCATCTTGTTCTCTCAAGTTTTATTCTTAATGGAGTCTCATTTTAGAAAGTCTATTTTAGCAGAATGGTATGATCTTCCATTGACAAATATCTCTGACAGGTAGTCTTGCTTGGTTCTGCTCCTGATCCTAGGATACAAAACGATTTTGTTAATTTGGCAAATCAATTGCACTCCAAATATAATGACCGCGCTCGACTCTGTCTAACATATGACGAGCCACTTTCTCACCTGGTATTGTTTCTCCTTTCCTTGCTTGTTGCATATTTTTGTCTTCAAGCCTTATGGTACCTTTTTATCATATCATTCCTTTTGATACAATTGCAGATATATGCTGGTGCTGATTTCATTCTAGTTCCTTCAATATTTGAGCCATGTGGACTAACACAACTTACCGCTATGAGATATGGTTCAATTCCAGTCGTGCGTAAAACTGGAGGTACCTTTTTCTTATGACCTATATTTTTAGAAATTAGAATATCTTTCATGTGCAGCTTTCTTAGTACCTCTCTGTCACTTGTACTGTATGCTCAGATGAGGGTAGAGCAACTCAATTTTTCTAGCGAAGTTTCTCTCTCTCTTGACCGTAACATTCCCTTTTTTTATGATGTGACCATCTTTTTGGAACTACAGGTGCATATAGATGAATGACCATTTTGGATTTGGTTAAGCCATAATTAAATAAATAACGTCTCTTTTCAAGAAATTTAAGCGTTCAGATGAGGCAGTTATGCAATTCAACATGGTGGCAAAGTTGATAGAGCTTTTGGGATCATGTTCCACTACCACCCATTACCTGTAAAAAATAAAATAAAATTGACTACCACCCATTATCAAAAGGTATCTCTGCATGCTTGGACCATCAGATCCTCATGTATGAGAACAACATTTTAACCATAATTCATAAAATATTACTTGATAAAAAAGACAATAATTCCTTATCAAAAATAAAAAGAGACAATAATTAATAAAAAAACTGTTTTCCCCTAACAATTTAAGCTTTTAGATGTGGAGATCACACACTACAGCAGTTTTCAATCTCTTGTAACATTGCAACTGCAGATGTTTATGCCGATCAGAATGTTTCAACTGTAGTTTCCTCTTTTAGAAGCAACTTTACTTGATATATATTGGACTCACAAGAATTATTGCATTCTCTTGAATTAAGTGAGAGAACAAATATTTGTTTACGCATGGTAGAATTTTCTTTTGGTGCCGTTGACTTGGTTATTATTTAGCAGATCCTAATCATTTGCTTCTGAGTGTGTGTTTTAACCTCTGCATTCTGTATATTAGGACTTTATGATACTGTATTTGATGTTGACCATGACAAAGAGAGAGCACAACAGTGTGGTCTTGAACCAAATGGATTCAGCTTTGATGGAGCAGATGCTGCCGGAGTTGATTATGCTCTGAATAGGCAAGTATAGTTGCTTTTTTTCAATTAACGTCTTTTAGTCTTTTAATTTTCAAGGGAAACGGAAGCAAGTGTGATGGCATACACAAATAAGAGAGATCAAAATCTAAAGAATGTTGAGTTATAACTGAACTCTTAAAATCCTTCCCTATTCAAGTTACCATTCTCAAAAAAAATAAAATCCTGCCCTATTTACCCCTATTTCTTTTTCAACACCAGACATAAGGATCTTTTCCTCCAATTTTTCAACGTATCTCCTTATAAGATGCGAGGACTGGACAGCCTTAGCAGAGTTCTACATACTTGCTGAGATATTGAATTTTTATCAATTCAATTTTCTAAAATTCTAATTTGAGGAAAGGAGGGATACAGGGGCGTGGTCTAACAGGGAAAGGGAGAGCAATCTGGTAATCTGTCTTCAGTTTGAGACTTTCCATTTTCTTATGCTTGCTTACAAGAGAATGAGGAAACAACTTTTTAACAAGAAAAATGACTAAAAGAACTATTCTGAATTTGTTTTGAACTGAAAATAACCAATTGTTTTCTGTGGAAGTCCCAAGAGGAGTATGCTATTAGTAATTCTCCCCTTTCTTAGTGTTAGAGAATACACTTGTCCTTCATATATTGTGTAAGGGTTTCCTGAGGGGTTTAAGGTCCTGGGGCACTCCACCCTTTCATTAAGGTTTTGTGTTGGATGTTCATATTTTTTCACACGGTAGCAGAGCCATACCCGTTCCTACTCTTTGTTTACCTAATAATGCCCACCCTATGTTATATCGTCCACGCTCCAGATGTACAGTCCTAAGCGTACATGGCTTTTGAGCAATTCTCACTTTTTGAGTTAACTTTTGACGTTGAATTAGGACCAAGGTTTGTTTTATTAACATGGTATCAGAATTAGATCAATTGTTATTATTGGTTTATCCAGTGTTGTGCTCCCATGTATTGGTGTCCAGACTCCATATGTCCGACCTTGGTTGTGCCCGGGAGTGGGATGTGTGTGTGTGTTAAGTGTCCATACTGGTTGAGGAACTGCTTTGTCTCCTTATATGATTTTGGACACCTCATGGGCTATCTTTCGAGGTTGAGTTAGGCTTGAGGTTCATTTTCATTACATTCTAGCATAGCAAGTTGTCCCGCTTAATTTTCTCCTCATGCTCTATTGCTCTGGGCTTCTCTCTCTCAAAGAAGTCCATGGAACCAGTAACAATGCTCCCCAGCGCCCCCGTCCCTGCCCACTCATTAGCCTGTTGGGCCTAACCAGTCTCCAGCTACTTTAGGCCCACTTCTGTTGAGCCTCCTCTTCAGCGTCCCTCCATAATAAAAATCTTCAGTCCACGTGTAACCCAAGAACCAAGTTACACGTGCGGGGGATTCTGAAATAAGCGTTCCAAAGAGCGTTTATAATGACCTAGGCCACTCCGCTCATTGCCTTAAGTTTTAGGTTGGATGCTTAGATTCTTTCACACTTATATGCTATGTTATATCCCTTCTACTCCTCTCAACTGAAGAAACTTCGGAAAGCCACTGTCTTAGTGCCCCTTCTCAATGTTCCTGGATGGAGAAAGAAGAGCAGCACAAACCATCTTAAAATTAATCGACATTCAGCTACTTCTACGAGGATCTTCCACCCAATTTATGCTATCTTTGCATCCATATGGTATATATAAAGAACATAATCGAAGCCCAATCATCGTAGCAATGGTGGATCTTTCACTGTGGGCATTCAGATCATAAGAGTCCCAGACCTGAACTTCAATTGGAAGTACGATTTAGGAAAGCTCAATGACATGCATGGTGGAACCATCCCACTCTAGCCTTGGTGATTGTGGCACTTGGTTACTTTTATGGGAATACATTAGTTTGGTGGTTTGCTTCTCATTTTCTTTTGTCATTTCATTCTTGAGATCATTCGTTATTATAACCCTTTTTACGGGGAGGCATGGGGGGAGTGTGTTTGCTGTCAAATAGTTGGTGGTTGTGAAAATAGAACTGCTCAAATGTAGAAAATGAAGAAACAAACTTGTGGATAAGCATTGTTAATGGAAATGACAATAAAGTGTGGAACTTGGAGCGAATTTCTGTAACTGCTTATATGTTGGGAAGGGTGGATATATTATTTCTCTTTGCACCATGTTTTTTTCCATCTCATGCAGACCTTAAGATGCATACTTCCTTCCCCTTCTCCTCATTTGTTGATATGTATGGACTCACTTACGGTTCTGCGTTTCAGAGCTCTCTCTGCTTGGTACGATGGTCGGGATTGGTTCAACTCTTTATGCAAGCAGGTCATGGAACAAGATTGGTCTTGGAACCGACCTGCTCTTGATTATTTGGAGCTTTACCATGCTGCTAGAAAGTTAGAATAGTTTGTGAGATACTAGCAGAAAAATTCACGAGATCTGCAATCTGTACAGGTTCAGTGTTTGCGTCTGGACAGCTTTTTATTTCCTATATCAAAGTATAAATCAAGTCTACCCTGAGATCAAAAGCAGACAGTCCTCAGTTCATTTCATTTTTTGTGCAACATATGAAATAGCTTAGCCTCTAATAATGTAGTCTATTGATGTTTATTCGTTCTGGGAAGAAATGAGAAATCAAAGGAAGCAAAATACTCTGATTGGCTCCCTCACAGTTGAACTTTGGATTCTATTCATACAACATTACTCATGCAGGAACTTAAAGTTTCATGCTCAGGTTTTCGAAGGGTCGGCTTTTCCCCCTCCTTGCTGTCTTGTTCTAGTTTTGTGTGAAAAGTGCTTCCAATAATACAATGTCTTTTGCAATTTGCTTGTCTGTGTACTTGTCACGCGGTATAACCTGGTTTTCTTGACAAGTTTGTGAGACTATGCGAGGGAAAACTACTACACCAGGTATTTCACAAAGAAATAATCATCATTTGATGACACATTGATGTCAAGTTGAGCCTAATTTTGCCCCATATTCATTGCATTGTTGAATTGATGATGACAGTATATACAGCAAAAGTATTCAGCAATGAAATTCATGATCATACTAATTTCTGCACTTGGAGTCAAATGTATCAATTATCTTCTTGCTGAAAAAATGTTGAAAACCAAGGAGCTAATTGGCCTCCTTTACAAATTAGAACAAGATGAAAGATTTTACAAGTAGCTTGTCAATCTTGCTCTTATAACCACTAAATTTGCCTTCCATTATAAAGAAGATTTTGTGCTAAGTGGTGAATGAGTGTGACAGGATTGGAATTGGTAGCATATTTGATAGAGACTATGAGCATTAGCTTTTGTCCCCACTCATCTTCATATAAAGTTGAAAAAAGGTAAAATAGGTACATAAAGGTGAAATGTGTTTTATGTCTATTTTTGTTCTCAAAGTTGATCCAACTCAAGTGCATACTTGAAAAATGAAGTTGTCTAGATTTTGTCCATTCTAGCTCCTTACTAGGATTCCACCAGTTACTTGTTTTAAAACTTTTTGCATATATGAAAAGATATTGTTGTTCATTTCAACTTGTTCGGGATTGAGGTATAGATGATATGAAGGGTAAGCTTACAAGTTAGACAAATTTCAACTTGTTCGGGATTGAGGTATAGATGATATGAAGGGTAAGCTTACAAGTTAGACAAATGACTTTCTAGTCTGATCGTTTCGGGATGGGTGGAAAGTTTTACTAGGATATGGTTCTTCTTGAAGTTACTTCATGTGGAACACTAGGCTCGTTTATATAGAATTGCAAGATTATATCTTTGTTTCACAATGGTTGGTAAATATAAAATCAGTAAGTTTCGAAATCTGCCGATTAGGATAATTTATTCTATACTCTTTCCTTAATTTTAAACCTTATCTTAGTATTGACATTCCAATAAGAAGCTCTTCTTTCATTACACATGATTAATTATTTGATTTTCTTCGACTAGTGATCAACTTTTAGTGTTTAATATTAAGATTATTGCGTACTTAAGAAAGAGTCTTTAATCACAAGAGTTGATTTTCTAAATGACCCGTTAATCTTTGCTTAAATATCTCATTTTGTGAAGTAACGCTCCACTTACTGGAAAAGTAAGGGGGAAACTGAAAAAAAAGAAAAGAAGTAATAATAAATGATTTCTCAATTTTGTGAAAGGTCCAAATACTCTTAAACAAATACAGTTTGCTAAATATTTTGGATTTAATTAAGTACTATATCTTTTACTGTAATTTTACTTTTGCAGAATTGACTAATACCCCTTCCCTTTTTTCCTTTGAAATTTCCCAGAATTAGAAAGACATCTAATACATATCCATTTACTCTCTCGACTCGATTTCAATTTGTTTGTCTTAATTTAATTGAACACGAAATTTTAAAAAGTTAGTAAAGTTTTTAAATCTTGTGATTTTTAATGAGTGATATATATATATATATAATATATTAAAATATTTTTTAATTTTATTATTTTAAATAAGTCACGTAGGATATTAAAATTTTAAAAAAATTTAATAAAAAAAGAGATATATTTTTTTAAAATCGACTTAAAAATAAGCAATGAAGATGAGCTATGTACTTTTTTTTTTGGTTGTTGGAAGATGTGGATCTGTCCTCAAGGTGCTAAGATTATCCAAAATAGACTCTTAAAAAGTATTGTGATCCACACTTCACTTTTTTTTGGAAACAAATTATTTAATATCATGGACTATGTCATGTGGTCCAAATTTTACTAATCAATCTTTACTTGTTATGCTCAATATCTCAGGAATTTTGAAAGTTCATTTTTTTTTAAATTTTATCATAAATTTGAATATATAATATTTGATTTTAAAAAAAAATGTTATTTTAGTTTGGATATTACGTGCATGTAGAAACTTTTAAAAAATGTTATTTCTTTAATTATTCGTTTTGATTTTTGGAATCAGGTAGATAGTAAAGAGAATAGTAAAGTACAAAAAAGAGAAATTGTAACAACTCCAATTTCACTATAGAAATGGTAAGATACTATTTATTATATTGATCTCAATACTAAAAGGATTACAATTATGAGAGGTAAACAACAAAAGGGAAATTGAAGAACTAGGATATGTAATCAAAAAGGAGATGAGAGACGGTTTCACGAGAGAGATAAGAAGAACAGACTTAGCCAAAACTACACATAATATGCATGAAACTTTTCTTTCAAACACAATACAACTAGTTCTTAATTGGCTCAGATCCCATACAATATTTTACTCGGTCCAATAATCCCAACTAAATTAGTCTCTTTATCAATTCTAGCCTATAGGCCCTTACAAATCCAACTTGATTCACAACAATAGTAGTGTTTAGTGACATCTGAACTCTGCAAAGTACGCATACTTTTTCCCTAAGTTTTTTTCTGTTACTTTATGATCAAATATGAGGTGTAGATAAATTAGCACGTACTATGTAATTTGGAATTGTATGGACTACTGAAGGACTAATATTCTAAAATTCAAATAAAAAGTTAAACGTTGACCCATTTTTTTTTGTGATAATAGGCTTTTGTAATCTCTATCCATGACAACATGTATATACAAGAATTGAATAAAAGTTATTGAATTCGTGTGTAAAGGTAGAGCTAGAGTTTTTGCTATGAAATCAACTGAATCTAATAGCTTTGGCAAAATCTTATATTTGTGCTAAGAAATCCACTGAGCATGTATAAATAATTTATATTCAAAATCCAATCAGCTAATTCTTCTAGTATTCAAACTCCATAAACACAAATTTCTGTATCTACCTCTACTCTACCAAGGATGAAAACTGCATCTCAATCGAATTTATTTTATCGAAAAATTATATTAAGTAAATAGAATGTAAACAATTTTTACACTTAAATTATTGAATCTCTTTCATGAAAAGAAACTTAGAGTGTGATAATAAAAGTGACTAAAGAATTAGTTAAGTGTGCTTACATTTAAAAAATTACTACCATTGTCTCATCCAATAATAAGTGTGATAGGGCTTGGTTGATTGGTGGTACACTGTGGCTGTTTCAGTGATAATCCCAGATCTCAGGACACTCACTTGACTTTTTTACTTTAGCTGTTTAGCACAGTCAATTCAGCAACAATCCCAAAAACCACAAAGCATTGAACTTTGAAATAGGATAGAGATGGTAATGAGTTGGAATTGCTAATGACTAGGGGATCATATGTTACAAAAGTTCAAATGAGTTGTAAAATTTTGGCTCGATACAGAGTTTAAGAAAGAGTATATTGTATATGATAAGCACATGTTACTAAGTAGTATATTTTAGTAATATTGCAGATTATATGTTTTACTTTTAGATTACTATGCTACGATGGAAGCTCATGTCACATATTGTAAGTTTTGACACAACAGATTTCACGAATTTGTTCTTATCATTATTGAGCTCAAAAACATGTGTATTGTGTGAATTAAAACTATGGCGCATAAATTTTAACGAATTTGTTCTTATCACTAATTCTAAATGGTTTTACTCAATTTTCTGGGGCCCTAATAAAGTTGTTTTCACTCCCTTATGATGTGGTTTAATGCAAAGCTTAGTTGGCTTCCTGCTCCCCGTATTGGATAAGACTACAGAAATCAGTGATAAGTTAGCTCAACCAATCGTTACTCGACACTTAACCCAATCAAAATTTACCAGTTTTTCAAGAACTCACCAGTATTGATTGATGCTTATATACCCTTTTATCCATCCACATACATATTACTCTTCTCTTGTGATATATATTTTTTTTAGTCCGTCTAAAAAAGAATGATACATTTATACATTAAGTAACAAGTTAACTTTAAAATATCTATTTTATCTAATGATGTATAGCCACACAAATTTATATAATTCATTTTAGACCATAAATTTTAAAAGTCTTTCTTTCTTTTTCAAATTCCGTATCGAATCAAACTACCTTATATAAAATGGGACGAATGGAGCAACATTTTCATAAAACAGACAAATCAGAGTACTTCTATATCATAGAGTAAATTTTTTCATATACTCACTATTTTTTTAAAAAAAAACTCTATGAGCTTTTTGGACTTTCATTTGCTTAAATAAATATTCCTGTCTTTGGCTTTCAGTTTCAAACATGTCATGAAAATCATTTTAGTACTAACTTTTTGGCTTCAGTTTCCAGTTTTGAGGGTGATGAAAGTTACAAAAGTCATATTTATCTATGCAAAAATCTCTGTGGTGTTTGTCTTTTTCCTTCTGATACTGTTGCTGCAGGGGGATTGGTATTAAAACTAGCTAGCCCCTTGAAATCTGTGATCTTCTTTCTTCCTCATAACTCAAAAAAATATTCACATTTTTTTTTACTATTCAACGAAAAATTTCCTACCTTTTTTTTTAGCAAAGGAAGATTCCTTATACCATTCTGTTTTATCCTCTTTTTTTTCTTAATGATTCCTCAAAATACCAAAAGAAATCATGAAACAAAAAACAAACATCCCTTTCTCTTAGCTATAAATAGTTGTTAGGCTTCCCCTTTCTAGCTGGCAAGCTTTTTAGTACAATTCACCAGAAACAAAAGAAGTCCCAAACTTTTGATCTAATTAGAATGGAAGAGTTTAATAGCAACAGAAACAAAGGAAAAACAGAGAAAGATGGAGACTTTGAAGAAGAAGATGTATGGGATTATGTGAATGAAAGAGTGAATCTCCCAAGAGGAAAAAGTAACAAGTGTATGTTACATAAATTATCAAGTCCTGTTGAGATTCCAGAATGGTCCAAGAATAGCAATAAACAGAAATCAAGAAGAGTTAGTAGTATTATAACAGAGGATGGTTCTTCTTTCTCATCAGTTGCTTATTCTGGAAATGTCGAAGAAGAAGATGATTATGGTGATGGAATAGTGCCACCACATGAATATATAGCAAGAAGAGTAGCAAGAAATCAAATAGCTTCATTTTCAATGATGGAAGGTGTTGGAAGGACTCTTAAAGGAAGGGACCTTAGCAAATTAAGGAATGCCATTTTAACTAAGACAGGTTTCTTGGAATAGATAGCTAGCTACTTAGTATATTATTACAACTAACAAAATTAGGTCATCCATTTTTCATCAATCATCACATGTTATTATCATTTTTTATTACTACTCATTATGTTTAAGTATGGCCTTCTTATTTTTAGCTTAGAGATGCAATTTTGGGGGGTTTTTTTTATTGGAGAAAAAAGAAAGACAGGCTCTGGGATTTTGCTTGGAAGGTTTATAGGAGTATATGCTTTTTGTATTCGGTATATGATATATGAAAGAGTGATTTTTCTATTTGGTAAGTAGTAGTAATTATTAGTGGTTGTCAATAACTTTAGTTGCTTTGTTTCGTTAAAACTCAAACTGCCCCAAAAAAAAAAAAAAAAAGCATCACTTACTTCTGTTAATTCATTTTTACTCGTCCATTATTTTAAAAATAAATTTTCACTTTTCATAATATTGGTTACTTATTTTCCAACACTTAATACTAAACATTAATTAATAAGAATAGTGTAATAAAATAGTTATGTCAAAAGTGAACGAAGAAAGTATTTTTGAGTAAAATTTTAATCTTAAAGCAAACTGAAGTAGGAATTGAGGAGCAAATTCAGGTTAAAACGTATGCTAAAAAGATACCAATAAATAAAGTTCGTTCAATGGAGTTGGGAGTCCATTATTATTTTTATATAGATGTACTAGTAAACAGTCCACCCTTAGCGCAATTAAGAATAACCTTACCTCACTATGCTTATAAATGTTGTTTTCCTCGTATCTGAATAGTAAAAATAATACAAAGTAAAATTCTCGTAAACTATTAAAATATGTAGAACAATATTTTTAGACAGAGATTAGAAGTTTGATATCATAATATATCTTAAGAAACTCTAATGAACAATATTTTCTGATAGTAGCTTTTGTTAGAATATGAGATTTATTCGTAATATTTTATGTATCAATTCTATATTTTTTTTAGAAATAATGTTTGACAAATTTACAATATCTAATAGTATTTGAGAAAATTATAAGTAAAGGAAAACTGTCCGCATAAAACTAAATGAGATAATTAATTTCTTTTTACCAAACATATATTCAAAATTCGATAGCTAGTTATTAATTGCTACTCATAGTATAAAATAAATAACCTAGGAAAGAATAAGACTCCTAATTGTTGGTAGGCTTGCAGTGAGATTCATGGCCTCTTTGATTAAAATAAAAAGTGACGACGCAATTACTATTAGAATTAAAGCTCATCTGCCCTATGAAGTATCAACATTTTAATGTTCCGCCATTTGTATACTTGTGAGTTGTAACAGTATTTAATAATTGAATCTTGTTTGAATATTATAAATAAAAAGTGATTTCATTTTTAAAATTTGTTTACGTTATATTAAGAGATAATAAAATCATTTAACTTTAAACGTACAATAAAAATGTTTTTCATAGCTTGTCTTCAACGGAGGCCATTTTTATCTTATATCAGATATCTTCATTTATAATCTTATCTCTCCTAGTATAACAATTCTAATTTTATCTTTCATAGTATGCCCAAGATACTTAAACCACCTTTCTTTGAAAGACATGTATATTAAGCAGCATTTCCATTCCAATCTTAGGCCTTACGTTACTGAACTTGCACTCCAAATATATATTTTGTCTAGGTTCTACTATACCTAAACTCTTTAGACTCCAAAATCTGTCTCCAAATATCCAACTTAACATTAATTCAGGCACGAGTCTCATAATTAAAACTACGTCATAAATAATATGAGACATTTTTTTAAATATATCGCATCAATTCATCCATTATCAAAACCAATAAAAAGTTAACCCTAATACAACCGAAAGTGCTCACCACCAAAACCACCAGCTCAGACGGACGATCACTACCAGAAAATGAAAACAAACCCAAATTTGAAGCTAGCAAATAGCCAAAAATATGATCAACGATCACCATACTTTCATCTCTCCTTCGTACCATAGCCCATAATCCTCCAAAACACAGTTAACAGAGAACAAGGAGAATAAATAAATTGATTGATAATAACTTTGATGGTCACTCAACTATCAACTTTTTTCACAGAAAGTCACTCAACATATTTAATTATTTTTTTCACTAAAATTTTCTGACATGGAATTTTTATTTTTAACCAAAATTTTAAGAACCAAATATATATCCATTTAAACCATTTAATGATCCGACCCGCTAAATCATTAAAAAGTCGTCATTCTCTCTTAAACTACATGTTTATACAAACTTTAAAAAGATTTACAAAATTGAATGTATCTGATGATAAACTGGAAAACCAAAGGAAATCACCGTCATATACAAATACAAATCAAACGAAGAATTGTTAGTGACGAATTATACAAAATTTGAACCGAAGCCCACGTAATTAACGTTAAATGTTAGTGGTCAATTGTAAATTAGCTAAACTATAGTTATATTACCTAATTAACTAGTATATATTTGCTAATTTCCCCTAAATTTATCCATTCAATTTTCACTTCTTTTATTGCTCATACTACCTCAGCATGCTTTATTTTTCAAAAATAAAGGAAGAAAAACAAATTTGATCAGATGGGCTCCGCCAAAACCGAGTTGTTTGGGCTTTAGTTGAACGATAAGTGCGAGACCAAAAGGAAGACATATTTGCAGAAATAGATCTATTGATGCTATTATTTAAAATTTAACCTCATTAAGAATATGCTATAAAAATAACTGTTTCACAAGTAGCAAAATTTTGGTGGGTCATCAGGATATTTATTTAAGGGAAAATTATATGAAATAACAAATTATTAATTTAAATTAAATATTATAGCCATAATTTCTTTTATTTGTGATTCGCAGCGAATATTCCATATTTTTTGTCATCCAATTTGTATACCGAAATATACAAATAGACCCATTCGGTATACATATGTGTTGTATAAAAATTAATTGCAGGACCCATTTGTATACTGAATATACAAATAGACCCATTCGGTATACATATGTGTTGCATAAAAATTAGTTGCAGGACCCATTTGTATACCGAAATATACAAATAGACCCATTCGGTATACATATGTGTTGTATATAAGTAGTATTTTTGTTTATATACAATTACTATGTTTTAGTTTGTATACCGAAATATACAAATATAGATTTTTATATATATGTATACCGAAATATACAAATTAATAGCCATAGCAAACATAAAGTTTGTTATGGAGCGCAATTATACAAACCATAGCTATAACATACAAATATAATTTTTATGTTTGCTAAACCTAAAATTTACTCTTTATTTAATTTATATTAGACGTGATTTACTTAACCAGTCATGGTCAAGATTTTGATCAAATCTCGACAAATTGCCAGAATTTGAGTCACAAGTTTTGCCTCAATAGCACAAGTAATGATGATCATTAACATTTTGACCACATTCTGACGAATCAACAAGATCATTTCAGCATTTGAGACTGAATATCCCGATGATTCGTTATTACTTAGTCAAAAGTCTCGACAATCATCATAACTTGAATAGAAATTTAATTTAAGCAACGCATTTTTTCTTCATAGTTGATCCAAATCAACTCCAAATTTAATATCTAGCCTTATAATGTCAATCCAAACAATTTTCAGTTGCAGATTCAATTTAAACTTTCAAAAATTAATACACCAACCTTTTTTTTTCTTCTGCAAATTAAAATAAAGCTTAATAATAGAAAAAATGCATATACTTCAAATTTTAAACCGTCCCTTCACGCCGTGCTAATTCAAGCAGATGAGAAAACTTGCACATACCAATGTTTTAGAAAAAACAATCAATGGCAATAACTTTTTACTTTAGGTATATAGCCTTGTAGTCTGTAGAGGTAAAAAAAAAAGGTACTTAAATTACAAATTTTTCTTTTTCTTTCATTTTTAGACAATATAACCAATTTTCTAAAATAGTTCTTAATTAGAATTAAGTAACTTTTAATTTCATTGTGTTAGTACGTCAAGTTACGTTGTTCATTATTTGTTACTCCTCCACAAAGGAAGATAACTGATTATAATGTGTGAATATTGAAATTTTATTAATGATGAGGTCAAGAAAGCATATAATAATCATAAATCTTTCACCTACTCAACACTTTTTTTTTGTCAAAAGTAGGCAACCTTTTTAGCTCCAAATCATTTAATTCCAACAACGCCCATCTTTAATTTTTTGTGCTACTTGCATTATTTATACCTACATATATAATACTATATCTATATTTGTTCAAAATAAATTCCAGCATTGAAATTATATAAACAACTATAATTAGTTATCAACTCAACACAATGATAATGTTTATAATTATAATCATAATTGACACGAAGAATAAACATGCACTTCTAGAAAACTTTAAATTACCTGGATATTTACTTCAGGATTATTTTCACAAAAAATTTCTACGAATTTTCATGCGAAAATATAAAATTCCTAAATTCTGGACTTTTTTACCTGCGAAAAATATTTCCCCAGAAAAATTGGTAGGTAAATTTGGCGCCCTTTTCATAAAATTATTACCTGAGGAATTATTTTGGCCAAATAATTTGTAAGTACTGTAACATCTCGCAACTAGAAAGAACTAGAAAGAAGTTTAAAATCTGGAAATAGTTACTTTTGGAAAGGAGGAGGAAATCTGGAAAATGTTAAGCAAGTTAAAGTGAGTTTTTGGTCAATTTCAAACAACCATAACTACTAGCTAAGGATGAGTTAGGTGTAGTTCCATATATGGTTGGAAAGCTCTTGGCATGATCTTTCCAACACCGCCAAGTTTGCGCGATTCCGAGTTCGTATGAGTGAGTTATTCCATTTGGAAGCTGGGCTGTTGGATTAAGGAATGTCCAATCCGGAATTTTAAGGGTTATTTTAGTCTTTTCATTGCCCTACTATTTTAATCCATTTTTAGGAGCTTAATATGGGTCAAATCAGATTTTAGTTAGTTTTAGAATTTGAGAATTCATGCTAGGGCTAAGGAGAAAGGAGAAGAGAAAATAAGAAGGAGAAAAAAGGCAAATTCATCAAGATCGATCAAGGAAGTTGGTGTTTCGCCAAGGATTTGCTTCTACCAGGTATGTGAGGCTTCCAAAACGTTGGGATCGTTCTCCCACGTGCCAAACATATTTATTTCAACATGAATTCGTTCTAAAAGAGTTTGAAAGTTGAAAGTTCTTGAATACCTATTCTTGTTTTTTATGTTGTTCTTGAATTTGACTGAGTTGGGAAGTTTCTGAATTCGTTACGCCGCATTTTGGAGGAGTTTCGAGTTAGGTTCTTAGGTACATTTGCTAGGTATCTGTATCTAAAAGTAATTTTAGAAAAAGAATCTAATTTAGGCGAATTGGGGTTAGAAAACGAAGAAGAAATTTCGTCAGATAAAATTCTAGGCTGATGGCGCATCGCGGAGAGGGTTCCCAGTTTTGATAATTTTTGTTTCGCGTCGCGGAGCTGTCACGGAGCCTTCTGCCTCAAAAGACATTTTCAAAACACAAAATTAAATATGTCTCCGCATCGCGGACCCACCTTCAAATATTGATTTTCGGTCTTTTCTCATGTTTAGCTATCTAGAATCATTCCTAAACAACATGAGATCTTTCCAATCACAAAATCAAAATCCTTGAATCCATACTTCAATTAAAGGATCAGTTAAGAGTCAAGTCACGAGCAGTTAAGGTCAAAGTCAAGAGAAGTCAAAAGTCAAGTTAAAATAAGTTCTTAAAGTTTTCAAAAGTCTTTCACAAATGTTTTAATTTTGTTTTAAGATTTAAGTTTTGAGTTCAGTAAAGAACTAAAGTTGAAGATCTTCTCTTCAAAGAAGTATATGGGGACTATGTATTCCCAAAGAGATTTAAAAATGTTTTCACATTTTAATAAGAACGAAAACTGAGATTTCCAAAGAGCCTTCGGGCTAGTTTTACCAGTAAAGAGCAATAGCTTTCTAAATGAAGCAAGAAGTAAAAATGAAATTTCCAAGATAGCCTTTAAGCTAAGTTTTTGAGCACTAATCTCAAATAACAGAAAGAAGTATGTTTTTAAAACATAAAGAGCTAGTATATTTTGAGAGTAGTATTGAGCACCGATATAGGGGAGAGTTCAGGTAACTCACAGCCCCCATAAACCATGTAGCCAGTAGCCACCATGGGTAGAAAAGGGTCATACTTTTTAGATGAACCATTTTCACAATAGACTAGTGGATCCACTTAGTAGTTCAGGTCCTATACCTTTGGCCGGGTATAGGATGCGCTGGCAGCGTGAGGAAAATCGTTGTATCATCACTATAGCTCTTATGTGATGGTTGTCGGTTAGAGAAACTCTCACAAAAGTTATTGTATTTTTTATATACATCAGTTTATTGTATTTTTACGTACATCTCAGAGTTATATGTATCTTTGCATACACACAGAGTTGACATCATGTTTTAAACAACTTTTTTGTATATTGCACTTGTTTAAAATTGCTGCTTTATATTGAAATAAGTTCAGTTATGTTGAGTTGAGTTGAGTTGAGTTGAGTCGAGTAAGTTCTTCAGTTTCTTTCAGATTCCTTTTCAAGCCTACGTTGTTTTAGCTTTCCAACTCGCATTCTTTTACATTCAATGTACTGATGTCAGTTGGCTTGTATCGTCTTATGATGCAGACACAGGTAACTAGGATCGACATTCCAGTGCACCATTGATCCAGTGAGCAGTTCAGAGTCAATCGGTGAGCCTTCTTGCATTTCGTAGGATCTATTTTCATTAATTTCTAGTTTAGTTCATTAGGATGTTGTGGGGTTTGTCCCAACATCCATCTCAGTTGTTTTAAAGGCTTCATAGAAAGACAATCAGTTAGTTAATTCAATTGTCTTTACTTTTCATTTCTTATGTTAAAGACTTGAGTTTGCCTAAATGTCCAGTTGAATGTTCCTTTATAACATTCTAGTTTCTTCATAAATGTTTATGTGATGAATTAAGTCTTCCGCTGAGTTAGTAAGCTAGGCCAAGGGTTCGCTTGGGGCCAACAATGGTGTTCGAGTGCCAGTCCCACCCAGGGTGTAGGCTCGGAGCGTGACAAACTTGGTATCAGAGCACAGAGTTCAAGAGTCCTAGAGAGTCTATGAAGTCGTGTCTGTAGAGTCCTGGTTATTGATGTGAACCATGCCACATCTATAATTAGGAGGCTGCAATATTTAGGAATTATTTCACTTCGTTCACACTAATTTCATGCGTTAGAGTTTATCTCTAAAAAGTTTCCCTCTAATTTGTGCCTGCGTGTGTTTCAGATAACTATGCCTCCACAAAGAGCAGTCAGAGGTCATCCAACTAGGAGGAATATTAAGAAACAAGAGTTACCCAATGCATCTGAAGTGCAACCTCAAGGAGAAGCCACTAATGCTGAGTTCATAGAGGCTATAAGAATGCTCAGTCAAGTTGTAACTAACCAAGCTGGGCAGCAGAGAGGAGCTCGACAAGAAGAGGCTGACACTTCAAGGATTCGTGAGTTCTTGAGGATGAAATCCTCCAAGTTTCACTGGTTCAAGCACTTCTGAGGATCCGGAGAACTTTGTTGATGAACTAAAAAAAATGTTCGATGTGATGCATGTTACTGATACTGTGCGAGTTAAGCTAGTTGCATATCAACTGAAGAATGTTGCTAGGACTTGGTTTGATCAGTGGAAAGGGGGTAGAGCTGAGGATGCACCACCTGCGAGTTGGGCATATTTTGAAGAGGTTTTCTTGGGGCGTTTCTTTCCCCGAGAACTGAAAGAGGCTAAGGTGCGTGAGTTCTTCACACTTAAGCAAAATTCTCTAAGTGTTCATGAATATGGGTTGAAGTTCACCCAACTATCCCGTTATGCTCCGGAGATGGTTAAGGACATGAAGAGTAGAATGAGCTTGTTTGTTGCTGGGTTAGGCCGTCTATCAAGCAAAGAGGGCCGGGCAACAATGCTTATTAGAGAGATGGACATTTCGAGGTTGATGGTCTATGTGCAACAAGTAGAGGAAGAAAACTTGAGGGATAGAGAAGAATTCAAGAACAAGAGGGCTAAGACAGGGAATGAGTACAGGCAACAAAAGAGTAATGCCAACCGTTCATCCTTCCAACAGAAACAAAAGGGACCTGCTCCATCATCTACTAGTGCACCTGCACCTAAGAACAAAGGTAAGCACAATAATCAGAACTTTATAGCTAAACCTGCTTATTCCCAAAGGAGTGTGGCGCAAATGAGTAGTAAGCCTCCTACATGCGCCAAGTGTGGTAGGAACCACTCAGGTATTTGTTGTGAGGGCTCCACTAGTTGTTTCAGGTGTGGTCAGACTGGGCATTTCATGCTAGAGTGTCCAAAGAACAAGCAGGGAAATGGTAATGGGGGCAATAGAGCCCAGTCTTCTTCAGTTGCTCCACCAGATAGAGTTATACCTAGAGGGGCTACTTCCGGTACTGGCAGAGGAACAAACCGCTTATATGCTATCACTAGTCGCCAAGAGAAAGAGGATTCTCCAGATGTTGTCACTGGTATGATTCGAGTCTTTGACTTTACTGTTTATGTTTTACTACACCCAGGAGCGAGTTTATCTTTTGTAACTCCTTATGTTGCTATGAACTTTGATGTTATTCCTGAGCAACTTAGTGAACCATTCAGTGTCTCTACGCCTGTTGGTGAGTCTATTCTAGCAGAGAGAGTCTATCGTGATTGTCCCATTTTCGTCAATCACAAGAGTACCATGGCTGACTTAATTGAGTTAGACATGGTAGATTTTGATGTCATTCTTGGTATGGACTGGCTTCATGCATGTTATGCCTCAGTTGATTGTAGAACTCGAGTAGTCAAGTTTCAGTTTCCAAATGAGCCAGTCTTAGAGTGGAAAAACAGTTCAGCAGTGCCTAAGGGTTATTTCATTTTATACCTTAAGGCAAGAAAGTTAGTTTTTAAGGGGTGTGTCTATCACTTAGTCCGAGTTAATGACTCAAGTGTTGAGGTACCTCCTATTCAGTCAGTTCTAGTAGTAGAAAAGTTTTCAGAAGTCTTTCCATATGATCTTCCCGGAGTCCCTCCTGAGAGAGAGATAGACTTCAGTATAGATACTCGTCATTTATCTATTCCGCCATATAGAATGGCACCAGCAGAGTTGAAAGAGCAGTTAAATGATCTGTTAGATAAGGGATTCATTCGACCAAGTGTCTCACCTTGGGGAACTCCGATCTTATTTGTGAGAAAGAAAGCTGGTTCTCTTAGGATGTGTATAGACTACCATCAGTTGAACAAGGTTACCATCAAGAATAAGTATCCTTTTCCAAGAATTGATGATCTTTTCGATCAGATTCAGGGTGCTTCTTGTTTTTCAAAAATAGACCTCAGATCAGGTTACCATCAGTTGAGAGTAAGGGAATGTGATATTCCCAAGACAACATTCAGGACCCGTTATGGTCATTATGAGTTTCTGGTCATGTTCTTTGGTTTGACTAATGCACCAGCAGCGTTCATGGATCCTATGAACAGAGTCTTCAAACCTTATTTAGATATGTTTGTTACCGTCTTCATTGATAACATATTAATCTATTCAAGGAATGAAGAAGATCATGCTAATCATCTCAAAATAGTTCTTCAGACTTTGAAAGATAGAGAATTGTATGCTAAGTTCTCTAAGTGTGAGTTTTGGCTTGAATCTGTGGCATTCTTAGGCCACGTTGTGTCTGGAGAGGGAATTAAGGTTGATACTCAAAAAATTGAGGCAGTGCAGAATTAGCCTAGACCGACATCTCCAACTGATATTAGGAGTTTTTTGGGCTTGGATGGATATTATAGAAGATTCATAGAGGGGTTCTCATCTATTTTGTCCCATTTGACCAAGTTGACTCAGAAAACAAATGGTCTGAAGCTTGTGAGAAAAGCTTTCAGGAATTGAAGAAAATGTTGACTACTGCCCCAGTTTTGACCTTACCATAAGGTACTCAAGGTTTTGTGGTGTATTTTAATGTATCTAGAGTTGGTTTGGGTTATGTCTTAATGCAGAATGTCAAAGTTATAGCTTATGTCTCCAGACAATTGAAAGTTCATGAGAAGAACTACCCAATCCATGACTTAGAGTTGGTTGTTGTAGTGTTCGCTTTGAAGATATGGCGTCATTACTTATATGGTGTTCATGTTGATATATTCACTGATCACAAGAGCCTTCAATATGTGTTCACTCTGAAAGAGCTTAATCTCAGTCAAAGGAGGTGGTTAAAGTTACTCAAGGATTATGACATGAGTATTCTTTATCACTTAGGTAAGGCTAATGTTGTTGCTGATGCCTTGAGCAGGTTGTCCATATGTAGTACCGTCCATGTTAAGTAAGAAAAAAGAGAGTTAGCAAAAGATGTGCATAGGCTTGCACGCTTAGGAGTCCGATTTATGGATTCCACAGAAGGAGGAATAGTGGTGATGAATACGGCTGAATCATCACTAGTGTCAGAAGTTAAAGAAAAATAAGACTAAGATCTCATTTTCCTTGAATTGAAGGCAAATGTTCATAAGCAAAAAAGTATTAGCTTTTGAACAAGGGGGAGATGGTGTATTGAGATATCAAGGTAGATTGTGTGTACCTATGGTGGATGGACTCCAAGAGAGGATTATTGTCACGACCCGAGAGTACCCCCTAGTCGTAACATGGCGTATTCAACCCCGAAGGGGTCTTATACAAGCCACATAGTCATTCATTGCATTCAATAATGAAAATAGTGCGGAATAAAAAAAACTTATTTACATCCACACATTCAAACTT